>JAEANM010001113.1:0-29711 GCA_017656035.1 Myanophis thanlyinensis
GCTCAGCTGGGCCTCTCCCAACTGAACTGAAATACAAGCACAGGCACGCACATCCACACCCACCACACCCACACACACACTATCCGGTGACCATAGCCATATATAAAAAATAGATCTCAACCCCAGAGAAGGGATTGTTCCTATTCATTTGTTTAAATAATTTTTCCAAGTATGAGCACCAATTGTCAAAACAGTATCATCCAGGTTTGTGTTCTTTTCTAGTATTGTTTTTATGTTTTGTGTTATTTCATTGTTTTTAAAATATTTTTAACAATTGGTAAACCACATAGAGTTGCTGAGATTGGGCAGAATATAAATTTTAGTATTTTGGTTCATAGCACAGTCAGACAAATATTCAAACTGGATTTGGCATTTATATCCATGACGTTAGGGGTACTGTGGCAGGATATAAACAGTTTTGAGTAAAGCTGCGTTTTACAAATTGATCGACGGTGAATTTGGCAATGCCAATGGTATTCAAGAGGTGCTCCAATTGTTTTGTGATGCACCCAATGGACCCATTACTATTGGTACTACCTTTGCTTTCTTTTGCCACAGATATTCCATTTCTATTTATAGGTCTTTTGTTATCATTTCCAGTTCCTTCTCTTCAGTTCTACTGTCTTCAGGTTTTGTCATGTACACTATCCAGGCTTTTATGCCTTTAACAATTGTTAAGTATGGTGTGTTTTGTGACAGGTGCCTGTCTGTTTGAATTCTAAAGTCTCAGAGCACTTTGGCTTCTTCATTTTCTATTACTTTCTCTATTTTATGGCCCCAGCAGTTCCTTCTTGCACACAAATGGTATTTCTTGCAGATCTTCCAATGCCGCAATTGTTGTCACTTTATTATGCTATTGTTTGCAGTCAGTCTGTGAAATCTTCTTCCAGTAGCAAGAAGGTGATCCACTGTTTCTTCAGCTTCTTTGCAGGGCTATTCTTGCTGTCTATTGCTGTCTTCTCAATTCTGGCTTTGTATGCATTTGTGCAGCCAGAATTAGCCTATCACTTTCTTAAACTTTCCTGTTCTTAGCTATTGCTAAGTCTTGTTATTATCTACCTTGCCTGGTTTTTTTTTAAAATGTACTGGCCATGTAGTACTTTATTTAACTCTTTTCTGTTCTTCATTTAGTCTTTCTTGTAGGTCATTTTGATTTCTCCAGTATTCAGTAAGCCTTTATACTAACTTCAATGCATCTTTTTCACTTCAGATATTCCCCCAATGCCTTTTTTCTTTTTGAACCATCTGATGTACTTGCAACATTTCAAGCCTACCCATTTTTCCTGGTAAGTTGAATATGTCAATGCCACTAAAAGGATGAAGACCATGATTCATTGTCATTACTTTGCTGGTCTTCCTAACCAGGGCTTTTAGTTCTGCTTGAGTGCAGTCCACAATTCCAGCTGTGTATCCAATGTCTAATTGCCTTGATGGTGTTAATTGCCTTGATGATATTTCCTCCACTGACTTTGCACTATAAGGTCTTCTTCACACTCTTGATGTATTCAGTTTAAACTTTTTCTTCACTTCAGTGTGCTTGATGTTGTCAGCTTGAAGCATGTCCAGGTATTTGTAGTGATCATCTTCATCCAGACTCTTGATGTTGTCTTGATTCCTTCAGTTTTCACTATTTTTTCCCATTGGATGGTGAGCATGGCACAAACTCAGTTCAATGGAGTTGCAACTTGGATTTGAATTCATTACAGGAGAATGCACATTAGTCAATCGGATTTTAAAAAATGCTTTTCCAAAATGAATTTGCTAGTCACCTCTTTATTGTTGCATGATTGAAACAGGATTTTTTTGTAGAGTGCTTCAATATTTTTACCCAAAAGCACCCATAGAGATTTGTGTTGCCTTGTATATTTCTGACAAATCTGCTGTTTTGACAGACTGGTGATTGCTGCCTTATATAATACAATCTGATATAACTGATTTTATCTGAAATAATGGATAATGGGTTTGAACAAATCTGCTGTTTAATAATGGATGATGTAAACTTAAATGAATTACAAAAGCCTAAAAGAAAAACTAGAATGATTTCTATAGGTTTTTTTTTACTGATTCTCATTCATCTTGTGTCAACCACAATCATTTTAAGAACTATCTTTTTAATCAAGCTGTAGTATAGATTGAAACATAAATATAGTCTTTAAACACACACACACAGATTTAAAGCAGCTTAATGTAAATAGGCAGTTTCAAACACTGATTTAGTTTGAAACCACTTTTTCCCATATTCAATTCACATATTTTTCAAATGAATGTACATACTAATTGTACATTTTAAAATATGCATGCTAATCAGCAACTTTCATGAATAGAAAAAACTTTCAGTTGACAACCTTTTCAAAATAACTGATAATTTAGTTCATTTGTCTCTAGTGCTATATAATTTTACTTAGATGAGAAAGAGGAGAAATTAATGAATGTCTGTGAAGTCTCTCAGTACAAGGATTTTAAAAGTAAAGATAGACATTCTAAATACAATAAAAGTGCTTTGCATTTTGATGGGGATGTCAGGCTATACATTCTGTTAATATTATTCTGCAGTGCTCCATTTTTGTTTTTAATCAAAAGCACAATTCAAATTTAAACTGGAGCTATCAATATGGGAATAAGTTTAATTCTGTTCTGTATGAATTATGCATACCTCAGAAAAAGATTATATATCTAGACAAATCCGAACCCAAACCCAAACTCTGGCTTAGATATGTAGATGACACTTTCGTAATTTGGCCACACAGAAAAGAAAAACTGGACAACTTCATCACACATCTCAGCAACCTACACCCCAAAATACAATTCACCATGGAAACAGAAACCAATAACCAACTTCATTTCCTGGACGTCCTAATTTACAAAAAACCCAATGGTTCCCTAGGACACACCATCTACCAGAAAAAAATACACACCAAACGCTACCTAAACGCACAATCCCATCACCACCCTGAACAGATCAACTCCGTAGCCAAAACCCTCATCTTCAGAACCAAACGCCTAGCTGACACAGACCACCCGAGAACAGAACTACACACCCTCACTAACGTATTAATTTCCAATGGATTACAAAGAAACAAAATTACCAACATAATCCGAAGAGAGACACCCGCCAAAAACCAAGGCACAGAACAAGACAATGGTATCACATTCCTCCCTTACATCAAAGGCACTACAGACAAAATCAGCAAAATTCTCCATAAACACAATATCAGGACAGCCTTTGGCACTGACTAAAAAATAGCTAACATCCTAAGAAACCCCAAAGACAAGATCCACCTAGAAAACCAAGAAACTTATGAAATACCATGCAACAATTGCCCAGCCACGTGCATTGGACAAACCAACAGGAGAATAAATGCATGCATTGCAGAGCACAAGAATGCAGTTAGAAAAGAAGAAAATACTTCCTCCCTCTTCCAACACCTTAAAGCCACAGGACATGAAATTAATTTTGAAGGAACCAAATCAATATCCAATACTGAACACCCCAGAAAAAGAATAATCAGGGAAGCCATCGAAATAGAGAAACACCCCCATAATATGAACAAACGGGATGATATCTCCTGCCTACCAGACATCTGAAAGCTAGCCCTCACCAACAAATTAGTCCCAGCCACAAAAACCAACACCAGACCCAAAACAACACAGGACACCACCGCCCTAACCCTAACCTCAAACTCAAAGCCAGACAAAAACCCAGAACGCTACATCATAACCACCCACTTAGGATATCACATCAGAAAACTCAGGAAATCACACCACAAGAACTCAAGAATCCAGGACCCAGGACTCCACAACAAAAGAACTTGCAAGGCCATCACACAACCCATTACTCAAGCTGCTAAAACACAGGAGGCTAATGGAAAAAAGACCACTACAAAACAAACGACCCAGGAGGTCACAGCACAAGATCCAGGATATCATCACAACAAAACTCACAAGGCCATCACACAGCCCATTATACCAACCCATTAGGCCATCACACAGCCCATTATACCAACATTAACTCCAACAACCAATCAAGGGGCAGCAGTGCAGCCAACCAGCCCAGCATGCCAGCCCCCCCCCCCAGTATTTATAGAGAGACTTCAGCTCTGATCACACACTACTTGCACTGTAGCAAGCAGAAGGCACCAGCCTGAGGATGGCGAGTGTGACCTCACCAAAACATCGTGAAGATACTTTCAATCTTACACAGGAAAAGACCCAAACACACCTAGACCTGCATACCTGTACCCATGAAAATCTACGAAAACATATATAAATGTGTGTGTGTGTGTGTGTGTGTATTACACACAGGCATACAAAAAAGGTCCAATAGATCTTATTTTCAGGGGATGTCTTATTTTGCAGCTGCCTGTCCACTCCCTCCCACTTGCTGCTAATAGCTCCGTTTCAAAGCATCTCATTTGCAAACAGGCAAAGCTTTGAGTCTCCTCATTTCTTGTCTGGGAAAAAATGTTTGGGAGCCTATGGGGCGCTTGGAACAGACCAATTAGCTTTGTTTCAAAGCATCCCATTTGCAAGAAGACAAAGCTTCATCTCCCTCTGGGCTGAGCCAGGCAGAGGCAGAGGTATGGGGGAGGCAAGCGATCCCAATGTGCTGCCCACTTCATCCTACTGTCTCCTGGCTTGCCTGTGGCCATGCCTGCCTGCCTCACCTCTCCGCCATGTCTCTGCTTCTGCATGTTTCCGGTGCCACCACACAATCCTCCCATGAGCCTTCCATGAACCACACAGCCATGCAGTATGTCTGGATCACCTCCCGCCTCTCTCTCCCTTCGCCTCTGTCTCCATGCTTGGACTTATCTGCACTGTGCCAAGGTGCTGGTGGGCTGCAGCTGCTCTCAGCCCCTGCCCACATGCTGTCCATGCTCATCCCCAGGATTTATTTTTGGACTAGGGCTTATTAGACCCACAAAAAAACAACAACCAGGTTAGGGCTTATTTTTGGGGTGGATCTTATTTTCAGGGAAACATGGTAAATGCTACATAATTAATATGTATATGTGTGTTCAAACAACTTCCAACATGCACAAGTATGTGCCTTTTCTCTATTAAAGTTTTTAAATAATCAACTTAAATACAGTATGTAGAACTTTCTAACAGAAAAGATGTGTACTTGGCAGATCATTATTGCATCTTAAAATTATACTAAATTTCCAAGAAAACAGCATAAATGTGTTATAAATATTTATGATAAATAAAAGTATTGTACTTTAAGTAAATAAACATGGATGGCATTATGAAAAAAATACGTAAGATAGTATCTACTGATCTTGGAATAAAAGAGGAAAAGTTCAGTAAAGAATGCAAAGGTTTTTTATGTTAAGTTGATCTTAGAAATTAGACAGATTTTTTTTACTGTACGGGACTTATGCACAAGAAATCTTTTATAGTTTATATTTAAGAAATATATGTTGGTGCAAATTTTGTCACTCATGCTAATTTTAACTTCAGAAATATTTAAATAAGTATACTTTAAAGAATGGAAATGAGCTTATGCCAGATAACAATACTGCTGCTTGCCCCAACTGCTGATGCATTTTTCTATGTGAGAAAGCAACTACAGATAGTCCTCACTTAACACCATCTGGAACTGGCAGCTCTGTCACTAAATGAAATGGCTTTAAGCAGAACATCACATGAATTCTGCACTTAACAATGGGAGTTCCAGCAATCCTGGTTGCAGTCCTTATAAGCTAATCATGCAAAGTCATTAAGTGAAACATCACATGACCAGGATTTGCATCATTTTGCCAACTTCTCCATTGACTTTGCTGTCAGAAGCTGGCTGGCAAGGCTACAAATGGCAATCACATAATCTTGGGAGGGTCTCTGACAACTTGCTGCAGCCAACTCACTACGGTCAACTCAGCATGGCCAAATTGTCACAGCCAACTTGCCACAGGACAACTGCCTGCGGGACAAGAATTACACTAATATCAAAGAAATAATCCAATAAGTTTATTAAAGAAAGGATGTCAAGGGAGGAGTAAAATAAAATGTGAATGACAAAAATTAAAAATTATTTTAAATAATTAAATTGAATTGTTAAATTGTCCCACAGCAAGTTGTGTCATGATGAATTGGCTGTGGCGAGTTGACAGTGGTGAGTTGGCTGTGATGAATTGGCTATGGAGAGTTGTCCCATTTTGATATTAGGATGCTACAACCATTGTAAATATGCAAAACCTGCCAAATACCAAATTTCAAATGTGAGAACTGATCATACATCATTTTTTCAGTATTGTTACAACTCTGAAATGGTTGCCATGATTGTTAAGTGAGGACTATTTTAATATCGTTAGAAGCATCTTAATCAAGTAGGATACTCTGTCTGTTTAAAAAAGATCTAATGAAAGAGTTTTCTTTGATGTGCAATAAATCAAAGCCTGAGCTCATAGGCTTTAATTTGTTAGATATTCATTGAAGTCCCAAGCTATGTTTCAGTCAAAAAAAGTTAGTGACTAGCAGTGAGAAAAAGCCTTTTCTATCTCTCTGAAATTGATCTCTTCTATTCAGTGAGAAATTACTAAGTTACAAAGTTCTGGAAACAAAAGAAAAGACACTGATTATGTTCAATTATGAAAGATATGGAAAAAAACATGAAGGAAAGAAGTTGTGGACACATCCTTGATTGAAGAAAACTAAGGAGCCATTTTACATTCTGATTTTATCATCATTCTAAAACATGGTTAAACTGATTTTTGAAGTAACTATTTGATGTTAAATTGTTTTGTTTAAAATGATGATGTGGCAATTGCACATGTGGTGTTGAATACCAAGAGGTAACAGCCACAGAGATATATCTGCATAAATTCTACTGTGGCTGTCCTTTATGGAAGCTAATTACAAACACACTGTCTAGAAGTACCAAAAAAAGAAAGCTGTCTTTGAAACAGGAACATCACACTTTTCTCTAACCTTTAAAAACTGCTCTGTCTTCCCTCAGTGGAATTGTGAGGTCCCATCTGTTCATATTTTTAACTGCTCATCCCATCAACACTCAGCAACCGGGTCAAATTTTGACAAATGGAGCCACTTTGAAATTATACATAGGAAAACTATACTGTTAGAAGAAAATAAAAATCAATATCTAAAATTTAGTGTAGAATAATAAGTGAGGAGGATAGGCTGCATAGAACGACAAGCTTCTTTTCTCCATTATCTTGATTGCTTGGAGAGACATAATTTTAAAAGAATGGATGATTGGCAAGGAAGAGATTAATTATTAATAATGTGCAGATGTACTCTCATCTAATTTGAACTACCAAATCAAGTCAAATTTATTTTTTTGAATCATTGAACTGATTCAGAGACATCTGCTTCAATCAAAAGGTTTAACCATGTCGCCTTTGAAACAAATATTTGAATTAAATATTTGCCTAAACCTATCAAATACTTTCTCTCTCCTTTATGCTTTCAGTCTTAAATCAATCTGAAGTTAATTTTTGCTGTTTTTTTGTAATGTAAAACCCAAGGACAGAGATATCACACATAATCTCTTCCTGTAAGTATTTCATATAAAAATTAATTATTAAGTGAACTTTGAGTCAGCAGGTGTTATGATATCTTTGGACTTCATGCAGTTTAATAATACAATAAAAGAAAGTCCATCTTGCAGTACCAGATAATGGTTTCCATTTAACATAAACCAAAATCGATATTCAAGATTAATCAACATTAGTAACCATAGCTATGATTCTTTGAACTTCATATTGACTTATTTACCCATTTATTTTTGTTGTGAAATATGATGGGAACTGAACATCTAAATTCACTGCTTTGACATACATGTTATGGTTCAAAATTCTGACCATGAATTTGGATCAGTTGAAAGATCCCATGAGCTTGGATATGGCTTACATGAAACCATGTTTTCCCTTTAGTAAGTCTGACAATATTGAAATCATTTAGAAACCCTTCCTTATGTCCCATGTTAAAAATATTATTTAAATTGCACACTGAATATATTACTATATCGATCATCACTACTTTTTTTTTAACATAAAAAGGCAATTTTTGCAAAAATTCTTGTGTCTGAATACTGACGAACAGGTGTCAAGTTCAGGAAAGACACATTGGAAATTTTGTGGATACGTGCTGTGGCTGGCTGATCACAGAATACTTTTTTATTGTTCATCCTTTGCCTCATCTAACCAGCTTCAGATTACCCAGTTTGGGCATGGGTCTTACTGTATTTCTAAAGAAATATTATTCACAGGAAATGAGCATGTCAGTTTGCCAGTGTAATAGTGTTTCTTATCAAAGAAGAGAACACAAGAAAGAATTATCTCAGACAACTTCAATTGTTCACCCGTTGGGATGAAGGGAAGGAAAAGTCTACATTTTCATATTCAAATGAGTGCATATGCTTGGTATGTTCATATTTGCAGCTTTCTACCCAGCTCCGGGCAATACACATAGTTTTCATGCCAAAACATTTGCCCACCCTTGAATTAAAACTAATGGTCAGTGGAATTCCAGAAAAGAATGCAGAGCTGTAAATCAATGTCTGTGCAAAAAATTTTGAATGTTGTGCTGCTGGCAAGCCAAAAGACACTCTAATTTTGCAGCTGCTAATCTTTGAATGACAAATTCCAAGTGGAACATATTACAACAATATAAAGCAATATATGGGTAATAAATAGGGGGAGTTAGAAATTGTAACTTGGGAAAACAGAAATGATGTGCTAGAGATAATTGATACTTGCAGGGATGATATTTATGATAAGCACAAGGCATCTGCTGAGAATCCTACTGTGCCAAGAGCTAAAGTTTCCAAAAATTCTAATTTTTTGCTAATAAAACCCAGATTCTTCTATCTTTTTATTCAAGCAAACAAGCATCAGAGCAAACAAGCAAGATACTCTGCCCCCTTCCCCAGCATTTTTAATTTAAGTATTCTGGATAGATTCCTTGGTAAGTGATAACAAGAATGACTTATGGTTACAGAAGACAAGGCCATCTCCGTATTTCCTCTTTCATCTTTTCCTGATGCTTGATTTTTAATTTTACCTTTCCGAGAGTACCGTTAACTTGTAGTTCAAAGCACAATAGTCTTAAGCCTCTCTAGGCATGTATATCTATGAAATATGATGTCACTTTTTATGTATAACATCTTTTATGATTCTATTTCTCCTAATTTTAGTGGTAACGGCAAACAGTGGCAGTTTTCTCACCAGTTAATAAAAAAAAAAAATCATCTGGAACCCCATCCTGCTCTTTGCTTTGTTATTGTCTCTCTATGCTCTTCACCTTTTCTATTTTTTCTTTAGACTGAGTCCAACAATGCTTATTTATTTTTATTTGTATTTTATATTAATAATTTTGAAATAAAAATATATTTTAAAAAGAAATACGAATACTGCCCAGTCTAACTTAGGTTTACCAGCCCTACTGTTTGTAAATAAAATCAACAACTTATATTCAACAATTGCTGATGACTTCATTTTGGTTGTCACACATTTTTGTTCGAAAATTTCTATTCTAGTTTTCCTTTCTTTTTCTTCCCAAAGTCTGGTCTTCTGCCAACTGAATTTCTTTTGCCAAGCCATCTGCATTGGGTCTATGACAACTTACTACAGCCAACTTGCCGTAGCCAACTTGTCACAGTCAACTTGCTACAGGACAACTCTCCAGAGCCAACTCACTGCAGGACAAGAGTTACACTAATATCAAAGAAATAGTAGAATAGAATCATTGAAGAAAGGATGCAAAAGGAAAGAAGGAAATGTGAATGGCAAAAATCAAAATATTTTTAAATTTATTTTAAATAGAATTAATTAGAATTGTTAACTTGTCCCACAGTGAGTTATCCTGCGATTGGCCATGTCCCATGGCGAGTTGATGTGGTGAGTGAGCCATGGCGACTTGGCTATGGCAAGCTGTCCCATTCAATCTGTATTCCTCATCATCCCTTCTCCTGTCATAAATTTCTCTAAGAGAATCTAAAATAACACCTATCCTCACTTTGTTTTTAACAAAGCTAACACAGTACACTTGACTGTGTTTTGGCCTAGATATATGATGAGCAAGCAGGAGATCATGGCTTGTCATAAGATAGCTAACACTTTCAGTGAAAAAAGAGAAGATTCAAAATGATTTAGACAGGCTTGAGTAATGGGCTGAAATCAACAGAATGGAATTTAACAAGGAGAAATTTAAGTTCTACTTTTGAGGAAAAAAATGAAAGATATAACGGACGGGTAAGGAAAGGTGTCACATTTTTTGCACATACTGTAGATATTGAACTCCTCAAAACTATGATCTTTTGGTGAATCAATCAATTTTTTGCATTTATCTCATCTAAAAACTTAATTTTGTAAGTTGTCCTTAAGAGTATAAATTATCTTAAAGTTTCCTCTACAGTGTCTCAAAACTGATTTTATTTGATGTCACTTTGATTTTTTTGCTCTGTCACTTTTGCATAAGCATGGGTAATTAAGAAAACTTCCATCTAAATGAAGAAGTCATTTACACATGTTCATCATCTCTGATCCAAATAAATTTTTATATTTTCTGAAATTGAAATGCAAACTCAGTTGGTTTATATATCTCACTTTTGGCATTAAAAAATAGGATCAGGCTCTCTTTCACAACAACATGTTGGAAAGAAATTATGTAAAGGGGACCATGACTCTTTTAACAGTCAACATAACTCTCTGAAAATGGAATAGAACAGGACTAAATCTGGTTGGCAGAGAGATATCAGCTAAAGAAAAATTAAATTAAAATTGGCTATATGCCAGGGGCTGTTGACCAAAGCAACAGATACTAACAATGAAAATCCCAGAAATTTCCCCTTAATACAACCTCATGAATTTGGCAGTTGGTCAGCAATGCTGAATGTTGCCAACTTCTTTCTAATCATCTTTCCTCCAAGGAAAGCTATTATTAAGTAGTCAGAAAGAATTCCAGAAGCCATGTTCTGAAATGCTTTTCCTACTTGGTTATTATTTCCAAACCAAGAAATTATGTAAAGGACAAGGGACTCAGTTTGTCATCGAAATAACACTCCCTAATTTGAACAAATTTAGGATGAGGATGGAAGATGCAAAAATAAATACTGAACTAAAAAAAATGTCTCCACTTATCAGGTATCAAAGACTTGATATTACTTGTGTTCTGTGGATGAGTTGAATATAGAAATGACTAAGTATGGACGATTGCAATGAAATATTGTGCAGAGGAAAAATGGCAAAAGTAGCTTAATGAAAAGTAGAGCCTACGATAGCAGCAGAATGTAGAGCCAGTGAGGACACCAGATGTTTGATTCTTGTCCAAACATGGAGAGGATTTTATATTACCTGCAAGTGCTCCAGACTGCTGCTTCTCACAAAGAATTGCAAGGCAGTGGTATCTGGAGGGTTTAGAGCTCTGGAAGGTGAGGGAATAACTATCTTGCTGAAAATGCAGTTAGTGCTTTAAAAGGACACAAAGTTCTTCCTGTACTAAGGAAGTACTAAGCAAATACTTCCTTTTCTAATAACTTTTTGAAATGGCTTATTAACTGTTTTTCTGCTATGAGGAACCTTGAGATCAACATGTTTTATAGCACCAGGTAAGTTTTCTTAAATCTTTAGTGAAAGTAGTTTTAAATGTAAGTTTAGGGACTTAAATTTATTTGAATAAATAGTAAAAGTATGATTGGAAAGTTTATTTTAGAAAGTTACAAATGCACTATGGGTCCAGATAATTTTCAATTAGGATTTTGAAATTAATTATAAAGAATCCTTTCCAAAGAGAAAATGTATTTATTTTGAATTCTTTTTTAAAAAGTATAAGAAGATTAAAACTTGGACACTAAAGGGTATTAGAAGGAACTAAAGAGTACAATTAAAAAAGATGATCATCAAACTTGACTTACAAATACAAAATTATTACAAAATTATTTCCAGGAATAAAGATCAAGACTGTTAGAAGAAAAGAAAGAAATGTAAAATTTGTTTATTTAATCAGGGTTAAATATGAGCTATGGTGGTTCAGTGGTTAGAATAAAGTATTGCAAGCTAATTCTGCTGACTGCCAGCAATTTGATTCTCAGTAGCTCAAGGTTGATTAGCCTTCCTCCTTTCGAGGTCAGTAAAAAGAGAACCCAGATTTTTGGGGGCAATATGCTGACTCTATAAACTGCTTAGAGAGCAGTATGGAGCACTATGGAATGGTATATATGTCTAAGTGCTATTACTATTGCTATATGTCATTAGCTAAAACCCTTAATGTATTTGGTGTCATTGGGATTGAAATGTTTTGTAAATTTATTTATAAATAAGAGATAGAGTATGGGAAGATCATTTGTTGTATTTAAGATAATGTGTTACTAAATTATTTATAATTGCAATGGAGGAAGCCATTTGTATATATTTCTTTTATTTTCTTTACAATATTCTTTTTTCTTTTTTAATTTATTTATCTACTTTTTTCCTTTATTAAGTGTGTTAACATTTATTATTGTAGTATCTTTTTTATAAAATTACTATAAAAAGAATTGTAATGACATGTAGCTGTCTTTTATTGATTATATAAAAATTTAAATATGTATGCTTACATATATGCCCACAAATACAGTATGTACACACACACATATATACATGTACATATACACTTATGTATACATGGCAATTCCATATTTATACCATTTATCATGTAATTGTATTGTTACTCTTTTTTATTTTTAATGTATTTTTATCAATTTTTCTGTTTTATTTAATTAAATAAATAAAGGAAACTAATTTTCACTTTTTAAAAAGTGCCTCATGAAGATACAACTTATGGCTAATATATTTGTTAATATAATTTACTAGAATAAAATAAAACCTTTGCAATTATTTTGTATAAGGTTGACAGCAATCACAGATAATAAAGCCAACTGTAGTCTTCCGAAAGGCTAACACAACAGAGTTACAATTAAGCATTATTAGATATTACTCTGAGTCGGAATTATTTTGAATTTTTGAATTAAAATAGAAATTAAAAGGTACTTTTAAATCTCTAAATACGTCACAAGGAAGACTAACAGAACATTTACTTCATATAAACAGCACATCTTAAGACTTTTGAAAACCTCCCCTTCTGTAGAAACAATAGCAATTCACTTGAAAGTATCTATTATTATTATGCATTCTTTATTGTCATCAACAATTTTACTGTCACCATCTTAAATACTTCCAGTAGTTTTTTAAAAATTGAATTGCAACTGATAACTTTTCCTCTGGAAAACTGCATGTGTTAGCATTTTGTTGGCAGAAGAAACAGCAATATCTCCATGGAAATGGAACTTCAACATTTATCTCCTAAACCAAAAATCTTCACTTTTGAAATTTAAGTATTTTAGAGCTTTAGCTTTGTATGTTGTTACTATTTATATATAGCAATTGTAAACCACTTATGCATTACATTGTGTAATTTCAAGTATCACCTGTCTAAAGGCTTGCTTACATTCAGCATCTTCTCACTAAAGAGAAAATGGTACTACCATTGCTGTTTCCATCATTCAAGAGCTTTTCCATCAAAAATATTTTTTCATCATTCAAATAATACTTAGTACTACATTCTAGATAGGTGATAATTCAAGGATTTAACTAGCTCCATTTTTTTCTTATATTAGATTCACAGGCCATGTTCTATTAAATCCTTTTATCTGTACACTTAAAAATCAAGAAAACTATTTTAAGCATTAATCTGAATGGGCAGATTATGAAGGGCAGTAAAAGAATCAATTTAATCAGAACAGTTTTATTTGCCTGATAATTATTTTTATTCCCCTCCTCCCTTCCCAGCAAACATTGCCATCTGAAGGAAAAAATAACAACAGCTTCTCACTTCCTAGTAGGATAATGGGAGTAAAAGAGCGGAGGTGTGATTTCATGATCACAGCAAGCTGTGTTTTATTCAGAATTTTAACTATAATGTTCAAAAAGTGTTCTGTAACCACATGGAAACCATGGCATGGGGAACAGATTGTAGGAGGGAGATTGTGAGGTGGGCTAAGGAGAAAATATATTAAAAGAAATCAGAAAGTATTTTTGCTTATGTAATGTGACCACAATGCAGCTCTGATTTTATACTCAAATAAAAAGTACTGTGGATAATGAAATATTCTGCCTCTTATCATTCTCCAAAATAGTATGATTTATATTATGTCTAGTATTGGAAATCTGAAATGCAGCAATATTCCATGCAGTAAAGGGAAAATGTGGTCATAATTTGTTCCTTTTTGCCTTAAACTCCACAGAAATTATGGTATGTTGCAATGTCTTTTTAATGCAATCAGTTTGGGCTAGTATTTGAGATTGAAAAATCAGAAGCAATTCTAAGTAAATGGAAATAAATCCATATTGATTTAAAGAGTGTTCTGATTCACAAGTTGCAGCTCAAACTCAAACAAAACCTACATAACGTATCTAGCACTTAAATAGTACAAGAATTTACATTTTTGCTGGGCATTTGAAATGATCTTATTTGCCTAGATGATTAATTCCAGCCTTCTAAGATAATTTTGAAAACTCTGCAAAGATGGGTAGAATATTTTTATATGTACAACAAGAGACAAGACTGAAACAACCACTAGGCAAGATTAGACATTATATAAGGGAAATTAAATTTTGATTTAATTTTAAATTAATTAAATGAATTTTCATTTCCTAGATCTCTATATTTACTAAGAATATGGACTTCTAAAAATTTTGCAATGCACTTTACAACTGAAAAATATGTAATACTTACATTAAATAAAATTACTTGCAAAAATGAAGAATGCTTTTTGAAAAATAAATATTAAAAATGTGGTTAATTACAGAAAAATGTGCTCCAAAATCTGTATTGGATGAGTTAAAATTGCATGACTTTTCAAGTGGGTACTTTGGAATGCTTTAAAATAATAATACGGTAATACTAATACAAAAACAGGAATGGAATATGAACTTACGACTTAAAGGTTAGAAATTACATATACTGTATTCTCTATTTCTCTGGTCTGAGCAAAAATATTTGCTATCTTCAGTATTAATACAAAACATGATTTAACCAAATTAATTAAAGTTTTTAATATATGAACAAAAAAGAAAGATGATCTTCAATTTCAACAGAAACATTAAAAAAGGCAATTGTCACCATTATTCTACAGAAAAACCCAAAAAGTCAGGGATAGCTAGGTCTAGTTAACAGGAATTTCTGGCAAATAAATATTAACCTTTTTGGGATATCTTATTCAATATCTATGCCAACTGAACAAAGTCTCAGAGGTAGATGGTAAGCTTCATGGGCATTTGCCTTTTCATGTAACAGGAACCACAAAAAACAACTTATTATTCATGTATTAGAGCACATTATTTACCTAAACTGTAACTTAGACATCATCATTACGTATCAACTGGTAACACAGGCACACTCCTACTTATTTCCATAATTGGTGGTCCAGAGATCACACCATCTGATCATTTTTGAATTTGTATCCTATAATAATTATTGTTAAAATGGACTTACTTGAGGGTTGTGAGCTCTGTAAGTGATGGCTGGGTGGCCTTAAGATAGCTCTCTCTGCGTGCAGCAATCTTTGGAGATGGCTTTGGGCTAGTGTCCGAGTCCCCACTGTCATCATCTCCCATGGCTTTAATATAGCTGCCACTACGCATTCGCCGACAAGGAATCTCTTCATCTTTGCCACGAGGGGTATATCCAGACCATTCATCTTGAGGAACCTGCAATGTAAACATTAAATCTCTTCAGTTTTCTGGAAGAACTCTGATGCTAAATCTAAGCTTGTCAAACTCTCCCAGAAGCAGTGTAGGGTCAGGGGAAGCCATAGCTGATTCTTTGAGTATGTCAAGGTATATTATTACCATAAAGTAATTTCTTTGTGCCCATTCATTGCAATAGTTATTGCAAATGAATTGCTTAAACTGTTCAGCAGAATGTGCATATCCAATAAGATTCTTATAAATGAAACATCAAGCTTTCATTCTGTATTACTAAAGCTTTTCTTTATAAGCCTGATCATATCCTCAATCTTCTGTAATGGACAAAATGACACATAATCAAATTCTCAAAATTGTTTTGGCTTGTACTTTTTGTGGCTAGTACCACTAACTTCTCCAGGATTCAGCTCCTTTGAGCTATTAAATGGGAATTTTATCAAAAGCTTAATAAGCTACATAAATATGGTACTGTGACATGTCTAAAATTAAAATTTATAGGATCCAATCTGGGCCAGTCACTGGGACCAGATGTTTAGTCTTTTGAGCTTTTGGACTTGTGCTGGAGTTCTCTAGCAGAACTTCCTGGAGAATCAGCTCCAGCACAAATCCAAAATCTCGGAAGACTAAACCTCTGATCCTGGTGACTAACTCAGATTGGATCCTGCAACATTATCCTGGGACCCGTATATTTGCCTTCATTCATTAAGATTTCTAGCTGGTCTTGGATTTGATGATTAAGTTTATAATTGTAATACAAAAATTATCAGTTCTGGATTTATCAATCCAGAAATTTACAGATTAATTTAAGATTTACAATTAGTCTGATTCAAATCTTCATAAGGAATCAGTTGAGTTCCAGTTGATGAAATTAAATATTAGAAACATGAAATCAAAAATAAGAAATTCCTAATACTAATCAGTAAACATATCTCAAAATCCCATTCTTCTGGATATTGATTTATTATGCCTGTTACAATAATACTGATTTATATCTATTTGTAGTGTTCAAATTACAATAACAATTGGGAATGGAATTTCCATCTCTAAGCAATGCTGTCATAAAGTACTATGTCATGTAATAGCACTTCTCACTATGACAATTCCAGCAGTCCCAGTTGTCATGGTATCCTAAGAACCACAAAGATCATTAAATGGGAAGTAGTGGGAGTTCAAAGCAAGCTGGACAGAGGCTGAGAGCTGTGGATGAGAGTTATGGGAGATGAGTGCCACGGGTAGGTGCTACAAAGTACATGCGGGTGTACAGGTGCCTCAAGCAAGCACTAGGGAATACGTGCTAGTGTGCATATGCCATGGTTAGTGAAAAAACAGTGGGAGGTGGAGTGACTTTCAATCTCTTGCTGGTTTCTCAATTGACTTTGCTTGGGATAAGCCAGCAGGGAAGTTTATAGTGATCATGGGACACTGCAACTATTATAACAGTGAACCAATTCCCAACTGCACAAATTGGGATCATGTGACTGTAAGGATGCTGCAATGTCTGCAACTTTATGGACTGGTAAATAGTCCCCCTCATTCAGTGCCATCATAACTGAGAATGATCACTGAACCATTGTATCTCGAGGACTGCTCATACAAGGTAAATTCTTGCAGGGTAAGATACCATTTATTGAGAACATTTGTTGCCCTTCCTTTGCATTTCTGTTGATTGATAGGATTAGGAAAGCAATTTAAATGTAAAATAGATTTTCTTTGATAGACTTTGATAGATAAAGTTAGGGAAACATGCACCTCAATATTGTGATCTCAGTGCAACTCCAACATTTTGGAACTTTTACAATTTGGCATATTTACAGTAAGCTGCAGAAGCCTCTATCAATAGATTTAATAAATTTATTTTCCTATTCCCATGCATGGACCATCAACCCAAGGATAGCTCCCAAAATGGCATTTAGAGTATGACAGAAATATAAATATAACGAGTATGTGCAATTCATTACTTGAATGACCCTGGCAAAGAAGGTTGCTCATACTGATCCAAATGCAGAACAAATTTTAAAGTTTAAAAAGAAAAAAAAAAGACTGGAACACAAGAAAGAGGTTTCCTCTTATCTCACAAATTGAACAATCTTTGCACTTTACTAGCAACTTAGCAAGAGAGTTGCTATATTAGTGTGAAGTAATTATGGGCAATACAGCATTCTAAAGATTTATGAACACAGTTTATTAAAAATGGTTTAATATACAAGTTTAATATATAAATTGAATAGCCTGAAGACCCATGTAGGAAATATTAATTCCAAAGCAGGATCAGTCTAACATTCTGAGACCTTACTTACTGTTTTAATGTTATGGTTGAAGACCATAATTATTTCCTTTGCATCATATCTATATTATGTTTTTTCTAAAATAAAGCAGAGATCCAATAGTGGTTAAAGCATCAGGCTAGAAACTGGGAGATCTTAAGATTAAGTCCTGTCTTATACCCAAAGCCAGCTTGGGTGACCTTGGGCCAGTCGCTTTCCCTTAGCTCTAGGAAGGAGGCAATGGAAACTAGTTCTGAAAAACCTTTCCAAGAATACTGCAAGGATTTATCCAGGCGATCACTAAGAATCAGACACAATTGAACAGAAGGAAAAAAAAGCTCTCTGCATCAATAAACAATAAATGTTTGTAAAATAAGTTCTTTGTATACTTTTAAAAAGTATATTTCTAACCTTTAGGGTTTAATTTACTGTACATCACTTTTCTCCATAGCTACAAGTGTTGACGGCAATGTGCAAAGATATTCTCCCCAAAATAGCTTCTGTTTCGTTTCTCCCTCACTTGAACTTTACAGCAAAATAATAGAGAACACAAATGAAAGACTTAGTCCTTTAATTGTTTTTCTTTAAAAACATTTCTTTTTAAAGACATTCCATTTACCCAGTACTTTACCTTGGAACAAGCAGCAGAAGCCAGTGCAACCAAGTTAGATGGAGATACTATTTTATAGCAGTGTTTTTAAACCGTGGCAATCTGAAAATGTGGACTTCAATTCCCAAAATTCCCTAGTCACCATGATTACCTGGTGAATTCTAGAAGTTGAAGTCTATACATCATCAAATTGTCAGAATTGAGAAACACTCTTCTATATTGTCCCAGGTGTCAAATCAACAATTTACTTGCTTTCCTGATTGGGCATTGGAATTGGTGAAATAAGGTATAGATAGAAGATCTTAAAAGTCATTTCTACCAGTATGCCAAATGTTCTATTTTCAGGAATGTTCTGGACCCCTTTTGAGACTGATCTATTTTTGAAACAGTCAGAATGACCCAAATACTCAGAGATCACTTTTCTATGCAGATTTTACTTAATCCCATATTGTCCTCTTTCTCCAACATTGTCACTCCACATAGTTTTAGAAAGAAACAAAAAGAAAACCTTATCCTAATTTGATTGCTATAAATATACAGATGACTACTGAAAAAAACCAATAGGACAAATGGCTACATCTATTATTTAACATGTTGAACTTGTTTAAGACTGTAATTCTATTTCTGGTATGTATTAGTATCATCTTCCAAAGTTAATTACATGCATGGTGATCTTCTTTCCCTTTTCATCCTTGAAAACCTTGTAAGATATGTAAATTGAGACAAAATGAAAGTGACAGGAGAAAATGACCATCCTAAGAACTCTGTGACAGAGTAGTAATTTGAAATAGGCACCCCTCTGGTTCTTGCCCAACAGTCTAAGCATTATCCCACACCGGCTCATTGAAGCATGAATGAAATTAAGCCAACCTACAAAGCAAGACAACTATCTTTTTCTCCTTAAGAATTTGAAAGGCTGAAAGAAAAAAATGAATTATACATTTTTATTTCAAATATCAATATTATTAACCTTAGTATAATATTTTTTAATCACTTAAGAAAAAATGGAAATAAATCTGTTTTTCTCAGGAGTTTAGTACAAGTACAAATTTCTTACAATGGTGTTTATGAAATCCATACAGTGTTTGGCTGCAAGCACATAATCTAAGCCAAATAAAGTGTTTAATAAAATAAACACAGGTCACCATTTTCTCTATCTCCCATCCAAAATAAAATTTCTCTAATATAAATGTTTCTATAATGTTCTTACAAGAAATTCACTACTGTTTATTATTTTTTATGTTTTCTTAAATATGCAACAGATAAATTATATTTAATACTGAACAAAAATGAATAACATTTATTAATATATGGAGTCTGATGCCCTTTTTTCTATAATTCACTTTGAATTAAGCTGAGGAATAAAATAATGAACTGCACAGTACATCCTTCTAAGTAAACTGTAGGCTTTTTGTATTGCTTCAATATAATTCAAGTACTAAATAAAACAAAATAATAAAAGTAAAATAGCATAGTAATTCATGCAAGAACATTCCTTAAACATCTCTACCCCAGCTGATCTAAATACATGCATCATACATATTTCTAAAATAGATTCCCTTCCTCCCTGGTTTTTTTTTTTTTTTTTTGGGGGGGGGGGGAGGCCGAATCTTATCTCTTATAATTTTTTATGATCTTACCTCGTATGGTGAAAAAGTAAATAGACTTGTTTTGTAGCATAACAAGTTCATTATTCATATCAGTTCTGCTATACTTTAGTGCAGCTGGGAACATTTAAGCTTCTTTTGGGCTTCGTGACGACAATTTCTGAGTTTGAAAATAAACAGGAGGTCTAGGAAGGAGGAGTGGTTGGCTATCACTCACCACAGGAGAGCAACTAGAACTATCTATTAATATGCAAATATTTAAAGGAAGTGAAATTACACTACTGAAGAACAATGACTAATGATTGCTCCATATAGATTTTTCAAATCAATGCCTTTTAGGATTTATTATGGATTTTATATGTGCTATTCAATATTATTTAGTTGTTGACTTTGCTCTTATTGAAATCTATACATTTAGAGACATTCTACAAAATAAAATGTAACATTTGTGCTTATTCCTAAAGATTGCATGTTAAAGCAGATTTTTAACTTATATTAACTATTAAACAGATGTTAATACATGAATGAATGTCATCTCTAAAAAGGTATTTGAGATTCTGAGGATAACATGTTGTTTGATCTAGTAATCCCTTCCCTTCCCTTCCCTCAATCATGTTTTTGATTAGAAAGAAACTATACTTGTCCTGTGTATAGCATAGGCTTTACTAGACATTAAATGTTTTTGTTTTTGTTTTGTTTTGTGCGGGGTTTTTTGGTGGAGAGGGGAGTAGAATGAGTGGCAGAACCTGTGGCCAGAGTTAAAAGAGAGGTTAGCCTAAAATCCTTACGTAGTCACAAGCGAACTAAATCCAACTTCATTGAATTTTGTTGACCTTTATCTAATCCCAACTGTTAGTTGAGAAGATTCTTATGGATAGAAATGATAGAGAGGTTGCATACATGGATATTTTTTATTTATTTTACATAAAGTTCTGGAATAAAAAAATGTGATGTAACAATAAAAAAGCTGCCATCATGTCTGAATTTATATTAATAAATTAAGACCCATTTATTTCAACGAGCCGGCCTGGCCTGATACCTTGGATTTTAATTTAAATTTAATCCAATTTTAATTGAATTTAACTAAATTATTTTAAATAGTTAATATTTTTAATTTAACTGTTTGATATTTTTATTGAAATTTAAATTTCATAATGATATTTTAATAGACAGTCTTCATCTAATTATTTTAAACGGGTTTTAAATGGTTATATATATATATATATGTGTGTTTTTTATTCTGCTGTTCACCGCCCCAAGTCCCTAGGGAGAGGGAGCAGTATATAAATCAAATAAAATCTAAAAATCTAAAATCTAATTATATAATTTAAATTTTTTTGCCATCAAATCTCTTATGACAAACCTCATGTGGTCAACTGAAGCAAATACGTTTGAAAAGGAATTGGTCTTAAAAATGAATGATTGGATATTAAATTAGTTAACACAAATCTTTCACCCCCTCAGAATCAATATTATAGATGGGAATATGGGCAACAATTGCATTTATTAAAAGCTCCTTTCAGATACAGCTTCTATATCTGCACATATACAGTGTTTTTGTCAGGGTTCCACACAGCATCTACAATTTAATCAAAACTCCAAAGAAGCAAAAGTCCTTAGAATGAGATTTTATTGAAGACATTTTATTGGTACAGTATGTCTGGAGAAATCCTGAATCTAAAATTCCCAGGCTTTCTCCACCCAAGTAAAATGAAAGTTACTCCCCATTAATGATTACATGCCACTGTCTGCTCCAATCTGACCAAAGTGGCATTCAAAGTTTATCTTCACAAACCGCCCACACCAGGTACAAGAGAAATGTCCCTGGTTCTCATGAGAAGAATTTAGAAGGAACATGAAAGAGAAAGTCTCCGAGTTGTTGCTATCTAAACCCAACTCCCTGGCCCCTTCTTACTATGAGTGTGTCATGGCTAAAAGAACTACCATATTTTTTGAAAAAAAAAAAAGAAGAATAAAAACTCAGAATATGTATTTCTTTTAGGCTTGACAGTTTTTTCTATTATGAAACCAAAAAGTGAAAAATCAAGCTGAGCTGTGCAGTTTGTTCTTAAATGTTATTTTATAATTTGGAATTATGGAATCTTAGATTTTCACAAAAAGGGGAGAAAGAGTAATTTACAAAATATTTCTGTCTGCTCATAATAACTTAAGGGACAGAATGGAGAAAGGTCAATAAATATCACTGCTTTCATCAAAGCCACCCTCATAAAATCTATGAGAGTGAAGTGCTATGGAACACCCACACCATATTTGCAGTTTTGTTTTCAGTCATTCTATCAAAATAGAATATTTCTGGTCATAAAAAAATATGAAAGTAAAATACAAAATGCCAACTTTATCTGGATGATCTGTGAACTGGCATGAACTGTGCATATAGTAAACTGAAAATTAATCTGGTTGCAGCCAAAATTATTCAGACTGTTCCCATTAAAAGCTCTTTTAATACTGTATTATGAATATTATTTCCTTGTACCTTTCCAGGATTCTCATTATTGTAAACTATTTGATATATCATTATTTTCTTAATGTTAGACCAGTTTAGGTTTAAACATCATCCCTCTTGAACTTCTGGAAAGCTTTCAAAACGATTTTTCCCCCAGCAAACCTGAGGACAGGGATCCTACATGCTGGTTATATTGTAGGGTGACCATATTTGATAGCCAAAAAAGAGGATGGGGGGTGGGGGCGGCAGTGGTGGGGGCAGTGGGGGACGGGGTGATGGGGGGGCGGCGGGGGGGCAATGGGTGGGTGGCAGCGGGGGTGGGGGCAGTGGGGGATGGGGCGATGTGGGGGGCGGCGGTGGGGGGCGGGGTGATGGGGGGGCAGCGGCGGCAGGGGGGCAGCAGGGGGGCTGGCTTCCCTTCGCCGGAAATCGAAAGCATTCGATTGCACTCTTGCTGGATTTTTGATTGCACTCTTGCTGGAGCCTCTCGCTTTTCTCCATTTGCCCGGACATGACATCGCCACTTTTACGTCCAGTCCGGGGCGTCCAGGTAAATTTATAAAATTTATAAAACCCGCCTGGATGCCCTGGACTGGACGTAAAAAGAGGACATGTCCGGGCAAAAGAGGATGGTTGGTCACCCTATTATATTGTATGTAACATCTTACATACAATCTTGTTTTATGTATTGCTATTGTTTTAATGCTTTTGCAAAATGTTTTAATTCCCGGTTTTATTATATTCAGCTCAGAGTTCTTTCAGGTGAGATGGGCAATTACATAAATTTGACCAGCAAATAAATAAAATGTGTCTATTTTTGTATATTCAAATTCAATATTTCTCACAAGAATCTTTCTTGGGTTGTGGACACCTGCTAGAGCATGGCCTGAAGTGAATGTTGGAACTTTCTTTGAAGGGGTTGGTGAGAAATTAACATGTGATAATTAGTGGGGAGGAACTTTCACTTTACTTGGGTGGAGAAAGCCCTGGAATTTCAG
The DNA here is from genome assembly GCA_017656035.1 of Myanophis thanlyinensis. Lineage (NCBI taxonomy): Eukaryota > Metazoa > Chordata > Lepidosauria > Squamata > Homalopsidae > Myanophis > Myanophis thanlyinensis. The sequence continues at coordinate 23,648 of JAEANM010001113.1, forward strand.
ATTCAGGATTTCTCCAGATCATACCAGTACAATGTCTTCAATAAAATCTTATTCTAAGGACTTTCATTTCTTTGGAGTTCTGATTGCGTTGCTGATGTTGTATGGAACCCTGACAGGTATAGGGTTTTCTGCTCAAGCAGGGGATTGGACTAGAAGACCTAAAAGGTCCTTTCCAACTCTGTTGGTCTATGCTCTATGTAATAATATTTATTTTTCTTCTGAGCTTGGATGTTAAGCACCTCTAAGATGCTGCATGTCCCAATTCTTGTGCCTTGAGTCCCAACAGTCCTTTTTGCATCCCCACTGGATCTGATTCCCTTCCCATCCTTAGGCCTGATTCCCACTCCACCAGGCAAACATCCTTCTCATCACACCTTTTGAAAAGCTCCAAGGCATTCCAAAGTGCTAGGACAACTGCTTTATATACACATGGCACAGTTCTGAAAGTGGCTGCCATTTTGTCCTGCCCACAAAAAGGTAACCTCATTTGAGTCACCTCTGCATGGGCCGGGAACAAACTGCATCATTTTTCTGCTTTACCAAGGTTTAAACAGTGCTGGAGAAACTTTCTACAACATTCAGAAGCTTCTGCAGCACTGTTTAGACCTCTCCAAGGCAGCAAACTAAATCAATTTATCTGGGGCCCGCCATTTGGTCTTGTCCACAACCAGGCAGGACAAAATGATGGCCACATTTGGATAGCTGCCACATAGCCACAGGGACACATGGACTGCCCTCCTTCTAAAACATGAGATCTGGACAGCTTCAGCCAGTGAGTATGGGATGTGATGGACATGTGCAGAGGAGGCCCAAGCGCAGCAGGGTTCTGGTAGGGTGGCATGGTGGGAGACAGACAGGAGGGTGTTACAGCAATCCTGTGGTGGGTCACAAGGGCGAAAGACTACAGACCTGCTGCAGCCATTGTAATTTTGAAGTTGGATCATACATAGCTTTTGGGGAAGGTCTGTCATAATTTTGAATGTACATTAAATGGCTTACCATACCTTGATGTTTACCTGTATGCTCTCATTGAATAATCATTGTCCCTGATAATTATGTAGTTTGCCGTTATTAGGACACAAAACAACCTGATTCAACAAATTACTTATACTAAGAACTTTAAAATAAGATTTCATCTATCTGACAGCATAGAAGAAAACTATGACAAACTGCAAGAGAGGTTAAAACAACAGAAGCAGCTAAAATTTATCCATATCATTTGTTAGGTAGCTTAGTGTTTACAATGACTCATTATTCCACAGTCAACCTCAACTGCTACAATTGGCCTCAGATTTAAAATACAACATGTACAAATCATCCCAAATGATACAGGAAATAATGCCACATGTCATTAGTGAAAACAAGCTTTATTTATTTATAGCAATGAGACAACATCAAGATTCAAACAAACAAGTAAAAAAAATTCAAAATGTGACTTATGGATCCCCCCCCCCAAACTCTCTGAATATGTTCACCATTCACATGACCAAGAACAAAGAGGAAGAAGATTTTGAATGGAGGAGACAGCAACATAAAAGATGCCACCTAAGTACCATTCCCACTTCAGGCCTCAGACAGATCCATTCAAGGCAGTCTTTCTTTTTGCTAGTTTTTTTCCACAAGGACAAATTTGGGATGATTTTAATTTTCTGCTGACAGGCAGAAAGACATAGGGGCTGGATAAGGGCTAGGGCTAGGGGCTGGAAAGAATAACAAGGTCAGGAAAATATGTTTTCCAATGGTGTTTTTCCAAGTTTTTTTATCAATAGTGGCCGTAAGGGCCTTTTTCATTTTCTTTTGTGGAACAAAAGAAATGTCTTTTAGCAATAGCACTTAGACTTTATAATGCTTTGCAGCCTTCTCTAAGCAGTTTACAGAGTTAGTATATTGCCCCCAACAGTTTGGGTCCTCAGTTTACCTACCCTGGAATGATCGAAAGATGAGACAACCTTGAGTCTGGTGGGATTTGAACTGCCAAATTGGAGGCAGCTGACAGTCAGCAGAAGTAGCCTGAAGTACTGCGCTCTAACCACTGCGCCACTGAAGCTCTTTTCAAAAGAAAATGTCTATTGAAGGCAGGTGAAGGTGCTTTTGGCTCCTTAGGTATGGGGTCTCTGTATGTAAGTATGTGACAGAGAAAATTGAATCAGGATGGACTCTTATAAGTTGCCTCTCTGCGGTGTTTCTGCTCTTCCTCTTGTTACACATATGAGATTATACCTGAATGATACAAATAATTTGATGGCATTGCAATGGACAATTCAGAAATTCCAGTGGAGAATTAATGCTTATATAAACAAGTATTGTATTTGTCCACACACACATAATTCTTTCTTTAAAAAAGTATGATATTCAAGTATTGCTCTATTCAAAGCAGTTTGGGCAAGTTCATTGCACTTCAAGTCAAGTCAAGTCAAGTCAAGTTTTATTGTCATTTCAACAATATACAGTACAGTACATGGTGAAATGAAACAACGTTTCCCAGGACCAAGGTGCTACATCAGATGACATAGATAAAAAGAAAAAGAGCAGAACACAGAGCTACACATAGCTCTAAATCTAAAAACTTAGAGAAAAGAAAGCTAAATACACAAGTATTTATGGTTCCAGTTTCTTTGTGTTATTTCTTGATTGGTTGATGGAGTTGATGTTAGCAGATTGGTTGGCTTTTTCATAAAATCATGTGTGGCTGAGGTATTGGCTGTATGTCTGTCAGCCTCCTGTGTTGTAACGGCCTGGGTAATGGGTTATGTGATGACCTTGCAAGTTCTATTGTGATATCGTGGGTCTTGTGTTGTCAAGAAATAACAACACAGCCAACCAATCTAGCACACCAACCCCCCCACCAGTATTTATAGAGAGATAGCAACTCTGATCACTCTTTGCTCGCACTAGCACAAATCAGAAAACACCAGCCTGAGGATGGCAAGTGGGACCTCGCCAAAACATTGACAAGATACTTTCGGTTTTACATGGGAAAAGCCCCGAACACACCTAGATCTACATACCTGTACCCGTGAAAATCTACGAAAACAAATATCGTACCTCTACGGGGAGGAAACCTTCCGACTAACCAGGACCTATGAGAAACTCAAAGTCCAAAGAACCACCATCCTATGTGACCTCACATTCCTATGCAATTGCCAAAAGTGATCCCCACATGCTTCCAACTCAAATTCCATTCCAAAACCTCAGCCACTGAAAAGATTCTGAAAAGAACAGAATTAGCCTTAATCAGAAACGAACTCCACAAGAAAAGATTCCTACTAGACCAAAAAAACAGGGACCTATTCACTCTCCACCTCAAACTCAGTAACAAAATCCACCCAGCACTCTGGGACAAATCCAAACAACTAGCCTTCTGGAGAGCCAAAAGGAAAACCTTCCACAAGACAGACACACACACACCAGCAAACTCCAAAGACTGGAAAAAAGCCAGAAACCCAACCCTCTCACACAACAACACATGAAACTAGCAGTGCACAACATATCAGACAGAACTCTCACCATAGCAGAAACCAATGCCCTTTCCAAAGGACTCAACTTTGCAGTCACCCCCAAACACATCCCCACTGAAAACATTATATGCGGAGTTGAAGCTAGTCTAACGAAAATTAACCCAGAGGTAGCCAACAAAATCAGACTTGAAGTCACCAATGTCCTTTGCTCCAGAAACCCACCAAGAAGCAACCTACACAGAGAAAAACAAAAAGCATTCACCAAACTGAGGAAAGACAACAACATAATCATTCTCCCAATAGACAAAGGCAACACCACAGTCGTAATGAACACATCAGACTACCATTCCAAACTATCCAACCTATTCCAAGACTCCACTTACAAACCTCTAAACACTGACCCCACCATCTACCTGGAAAAAACCATCAAATCCAAAATAAAAGCCTTTCCCATCAGTGAAGAGATCCAACAGAGAATCATCATCAGAGAAAAATCATCCAGATGCCCTAAGCTCTATGGCCTCCCCAAGATACACTTTCAATTCAATTTTCAATTCAATCCTTTATTGTCAATGCACAGCATGTGTGCAGTGAAATTGAGTGAACCTCCTTGGTACAATCACACAAAGCACAGGACGTAGAATACATTCAGATAGAGAATAAATCTCCAGACTTATAAACAAATCCCTAACTCCAGGAAATGCCCGGGCTGGCACATTTCCACATACATTTCCATATACAGATACAGACACACACAGACACACATACACACACACACACACACAGACACACTCATTATTCCACCGGTATGTACATATTGCATGTTGCACTGTCACTGTGAGTCTGTTATATTAAGTCTAGTCATGGTGTTATGTGGCATTTAGAAGTCGGACAGCCCATGGATAAAAGCTATTTTTCAGCCTATTTGTCCAGCTGGCTATGCTTCTGAATCTCTCCTGATGTTAGAAGTATGAAGAAGTGCTGTCCAGGGTGAGAGTCATCCCTGAGCATTTTTCTCACTCTGTTAAGACAGCAGGATCTGGCTATTTCCTCCAGTGGTATTATAGGACAGCCCATGATTTTTTCTGCTGTGCTCATTACCCTCTGTAGTGCCTTCTTGTCCGCGGTTGTTAGTCCACATACACAAAGAAGGAATACCACTCAGACCCATAGTCAGCTCCATAGGCTCACCTCAACAGAATCTTGCAAAATTTCTTGCCAAACAACTCCAACCCTACACAGAATCCATCACCCCACATGTACAAAACTCTCCCCACTTCATAGAAACAATAAAGAAACAAAACCTACAACCCAGTGACCTACTCATGAGCTTCGATGTCATATAACTCTTCACCCAAGTACTCATCAAAGAAGCCTTGACAGCCATCCAAAACAAATACTAGATCTGGCCAACCACTGCCTAATCAACACATACTCCATCCACAAGGGACAAAGATACAAACAGATAGAAGGAGTACCTATGGGATCACCCCCTCCACCTGTCATTGTTAACCTATACATGGAACACTTTGAAACCAATGCTCTAGACAAATCTGAACACAAACCCAGATTCTGGCTTAGATATGTAGATGATACTTTCGTAATTTGGCCACATGGGAAAGAAAAACTAGACAACTTCCTCACACACCTCAACAACCTACATCCCAAAATACAATTCACCATGGAAACAGAAAACTTCCCTTCCTGGATGTCCTAATTTACAAAAAACCCAATGGCTCCCTAGGACACACCATCCAACGGAAGAAAACACACACCAACCACTACTTAAATACACAATCCCATCACCACCTTGCAATGATCAACTTTGTAGCCAAGACCCTCATCTCCAGAACCAAAAGACTAGCTGACAAAGAGCACCTGAAAACACCATCACTAATGTATTAATTCCAAGGAATACCAAAGAAACAAAATTACCAACCTAATCCGAAGAGAGACACCCCCCAAAAACCAAGACACAAAGAACAAGACAATGGTATGACACTCCTCCCCTACATCAAAGGCACCACAGACAAAATCAGCAAAATTCTCCACAAACACAATATCATGAACAGCCTTTGGCACTGACCAAAAAATAGCCAACATCCTAAGAAACCCCAAAGACAAGATCCAGCTAGAAAACCAAGGAGTTTACAAAATACTATGCAACAATTGCCCAGCCACATACATTGGACAAACCAACAGGAGAATAAATGTACATTGTAGAACACAAGAACACAGTTAAAAAAGAAGAAAATACTTCCTCCCTCTTCCAACACCTCAAAGACACAGGACACACTCCAGCAAAAGAATAATCAGGGAAGCCATTGAAATAGAAAAACACCCCCATAATATGAACAAACGGGACAATACCTCCAACCTACCAGACATTTGGAAATAATGCCCTCACCAACAAATAAGTTCCAGCCACAAAAACCAACACCGGACTCAAAACAACATAGGACACCACTGCCAATCCCCCTCTCCAGTCCCAGGCTCAAACCCATCCTGCTTCACCAGCTGTTGCATCACCCAACCCCAAAACCAAACAAGCTGACACACAGCAAGAACACAGACCCAGACCTCAAACTTGAAGCCAGACCAAAACC
>JAEANM010001114.1:0-29707 GCA_017656035.1 Myanophis thanlyinensis
CAATTACAAATGTACACTAAATTCCCTAAAACCCTTTACAGCATTGGGGGTTGCATAATTTTGAACACAACTGTATAATCAATACTCCTTGTAAAGCAGGTGGGACACTACCATGCTCACAACGTAGGAGGCTGAGGAAGTATTGTACAGGATGTTGCTAGAGAATCTGCAAAAAAAGTAGATGGGGAAAATATTAAGTACATTTTACTCTAAGCTATGGAGTAAAGCAGGGGTGTCAAACTCAATTTCATAGAGGGCTGCATCAGGGCTGTGGTTGGCTGGGGGGGGGGGCGGACATGGCCAAACTGCTGGCATATTTCCTCTTCGCATTGGGTAGACAGCCAAAGCCACACGGACCCAATGTTTCCTCTTTGCATTAAGTAAACCAGGCTGAAGCCATGCAGGCCAGCCCCTTACATTTTCCAGGACAGCTCTGTGGGCAGGATCCGACCACATTGTGGGCCGCATCCAGCCCGTGGGCCTTGAGTTTGACACCCCTAAAGTAAAGGGATTGAGTGCATTTTTTGTACTTAGATAGGTTGCAACAAGGAATTGGTCTAACTTATTGTACAAGCATATTTCATAAGTAGCCAATTTCAACAGATGCCAGAAGATGCAGTGTTAAATAAGTTTGAACTGTAACAGCAATGATAATAAAAGTTTCCAAGGAAGGAGAACAAGGTTGGTTTGTTTGTTTACAGGAGGTAAGTTTCAGTCAAGGCCAGAGAGAAGAGATATCTGTTATTGTTCAATCACTAAATTGTGTCTGACTCCTTGCAATCCTGTGGAATATATAGCACACCAGGCTCACCTGTTCTCCACTGTCTCTCAGAATGCCCAAATTCATGTTTGTTGCGTCAGTGACATGTCATCTAACCTTTAACTATCTCATTCTCTGCTGTCCTCTTTTTTTTTTTTGGCCCTTCAGTCTTTCCCAGCCTCCGGGTCTTTTCCAGTGAGTCTCTCTTCTCACTAGGTGACCAATGTGTTTTAGCTTCAGCTGCAGTATCTGTTCTCCCAAAGAACAGTCAGGGTTGATTTCCTTTAGAATTTACTGATTTGATGTACTTGCAGTCCAAAGAACTCCCAAGAGTCTCCTCCAGCACCACACTTTGAAAGCATCAATTATTTGGCACTCCGCCTTCGTTAATGGTCCAACTCTCACAGCTACATATTACTACTGGGAAAATCATAGCTTTTGACTATATATTGACTATACCTTTGTTGGCAAGGTGCGATAGCTCTGCTTTTTTTATGCTGTCTAGGTTTGCCATAGCATTCCTCCTCAAGGAGCAAGTATCTTTTAATTTTATGGCTGCAGTCACCGTCTACAGTGATCTGGGAGCCAAAGAAAATAAAATCTGTCACTGTTTCATTTAATGTTGAGTTTCAAGCCAACTTTTGTATTCTCTTCAAGAGATTCTTTACTTCCACTTCACTTTCTGCCATTAGATGGTATCATCTGCATATCTGAAATTGTTGATATTTCTCCCAGCAGTCTTAATTTCAGCTTTTGATTCATCCAGTCTGGCATTTCACATGATACACTCTGCATATAAGTTAAATAAGCAGGGGGACAATATACAACCTTGTTGTATTCTTTTCCCTATTTTGAATCTGTCACTTTTGCTTCTTGACCCACATAGAAGTTTATTAGGAGACAGATCTGGTATTCACATCTCTTTGAGAGCTTGCTATAGTTTGTTGTGGTTCACACAACAAAGGCTTTAGCATAGTCAGTGAAGCAGATGTTTTTCTGGAACTCCCTTTCTTTCTCCATAATCCAACAAATATTGGCAATTTGATCTCTAGTTCATCTACCTCTTCAAAACCCAGCTTTTACTTCTGGTAGTATCAGTTCACATATTGATGCACCTACTTTGTGAAATTAGTGCAATTATACCATAGTTTGAATATTCTTTGGCATTGCTCTTTGAGATGGGAACATAAACTGATCTCTTCCAATCCTGTGACCACTTCTGAATTTTCAAATTAGCCGACATATTGAGTGCAGCACTTTAACAGCATCATCTTTAAGATTTTAAATAGTTCAGTTGGACTACGGTCACCTCCACTAGTTTTGTTGTTGGTAATGTTTCCTAAGACCCACTTGACCTCACACTCCAGGATGTCTGGCTCAAGATCAGCAGGATCAAATTGATGGAGCTACGGTATCCAACAGAAGTGAGTACACCCCTTCACATTGTAAATATTCAAGTATATCTTTTCATGCGACAACATTGAAGAAATGACATTTGGCTACAATGTAAAGTAGTAAGTATACAGCTTGTATAACAGTGTAAATGTGCTGTCCCCTCAAAATAACGCAACACACAGCCATTAATGTCTAAACTGCTGGCAACAAAAATGAGTACACCCCAAGTGATAGTGTCCAAATGGGGCCCAAGTAACCATTCCCCCCCCCCTGATGTCATGTGACTCAGTGGTACAAGGTTTCAGGTGTGGAGGGGGAGCAGGTGTGTTAAATTTGGTGTTATTGCTTTCGTACTGGCCACTGGAAGTTCAACGTGGTACCTCATGGCAATGAACACTCTGAGGATCTGAAAAAACGAATTGTTGCTCTACATAAAGATTGCTATAAGAAGATTGCCAAGACCCTTAAACAGCTGCAACATGGTGGCCAAGATCATACAGCAGTTTACCAGGACAAGTTCCAGAACAGGTCATAATTGACCAAGAAGTTAAAGTGCTCATGCTCAGCGTCATATCCAGAGGTTGGCTTTGGGGAAAAAGACATACGAGTGCTGCCAGCATTGCTGCAGAGGTTGAAGGAGTGGAAGGTCAGCCTGTCTGTGCTCAGACCATACACCACATGCTGTATGAAATTGGCCTGCAGAACTGTTGTCCAAGAAGGAAGCCTCGTCTAAAGATGATGCACAAAAAAGCCTGCAAAAGGTTTGCTGTAGACAAGCAGACTAAGGGCATGGGTTTCTGGAACCATGTCCTGTGGTTCGATGAGACCAAGATAAACTTATTTGCTATCAAGCATGTGTGGCAGCAACCAGGTGAGTAGTACAAAGACAAGTCAAGCGTGGTGGGAATGCCATGGTCTGGGACTGTATGAGTGCTGCTGGCACTTGGGAGCTGCAGTTCATTGAGGGAACCATGAATACCAATATATACTGTGACATACTGAAGCAGAGCATGATCCCCTTCCTTCAGAGACTGGGCCGCAGGGCAGTATTCCAACATGATAACAATCCCAAACACCTCCAAAACAACCACTTCCCTGTTAAAGAAGCTGAGGCTAAAGGTGATGGATTGGACAAGCATGTCTCCAGACCTAAACCCTATCCATCCTGAAATGGAAGGTGGAGGTGCGCAAGGTCTCTAACTGTTGCCAGTGGCAACCTGTGAAGCTCTGGTGAACTCTATGCCCAAGAGGGTTAAGGCAGTGCTGGAAAATAATGGTGGCCACACAAAATATTGCCACTTCGGGCCCCATTTGGACATAATCACTTAGGAGTGTACTCACTTTTATTGCCAGCAGTTTAGACATTAATGGCTGTGTGTTGTGTTATTTTGAGGGGACAGCACATTTACACTGTTATACAAGCTGTATATTAACTACATTATAGCCAAGTGTCATTTCTTCAGTGTTGTCACATGAAAAGATATACTTAAATATTTACAAAATGTGAGGGGGTGTACTCATTTCTGATGAATACTGTAGGTGCAGTGTAACTTGTGTTATGGACTGAAATCTAGGCTGTATGAATTTGTTCAAAGGTGTGAGATTGGATACTGAGGGAAAACCTAGTCCCCATGGTGACAATAATTTTTTGTTTCCAAAAGCTTTGTTCAGTCCTTATCTTTTTGACTTTCTTCTAGATCTCCAAATTAATATTTAGAATGATTCAAATAATGCGCAGTCTAGGAAAGATAACTTAACATATATTTCCTGCCAGATGAGGCTGCTGAAGAAATGAGGTGGCCACCTGCCTCGTCCCTAATACAGGTAGTTCTCAACTTACAACAATTGTGCCCAAACTTCCTGTTGCTAAGTGAGACAGTTAAGTGAGTTTTGCCCCATTTTACAACCTTTCTTGCTACACTTGTTAAGTGACTGTGGGTTTCCGACTTTGCTTGTCGGAAACTTGTAAAAGTGATCTCACAACCATGGGATACTGCAACCATCATAAATATGAAGTCAATTACCAAGTGTCCAAATTTTGATAATGTGATCATGGGTGTGCTGCAATGGTCATAAGTATGAAAACAGTCATAAGTCATTTTTTTCAGTGCTGTTACAATTTTGAATGATCACTAAATGAACTATTACAAGTCGAGGACTACTTATATCCCAGAGAAAACAGAGGTTTGCTTTGAAATGATTAGTAATCAACTCTGGGCTTCTCCCAGAGGTTATGAGAACAAGAGGAGTCAGAAGATAGCAGAGTTGTGAAATGTGTGCACAGCTCATTTCAGCATTTCATTTATTGGCTTTTAAAGCACCAGTGACAACATAAAGTCAACATTATGTAGAAAAGAATTTAAAGAAGCTTAGAAGTAGAATTGTGTATCCACACATCATTGTGTTAAATGTGCAGATTTAAAAAAATATTTGCTTTACCATTATGATTATTAGCCCTTCACTATCTTATCCAAATTATACTAGATTAGTGAACTATATATTATATACATACATGTATATATGAGTGTGTGTGGTACACATTGTGTTAAAACCTGTTTTTAATTTGCCAGCTTTTGATGCTGGAGAAGCGTGATCATTAAATTGCCATGTTCTATCATAACTTTATATTAAGCTTATATTAAAATCTTACCAAATTATTAATATTTTTACATAATATAATTCTATTTTTATTTTTAAACAAACATACATACAGAAACAAAACAAAAAATAAAACCATCTTTCAATACAAATGTCCAACGTTTAACCTTAGTTTTCTGTATATACATTATATTTATGTACTATATCTCCTACTATTTCTTATATGTTTACATATATATAAATTTATATTTCCTTTTCCCGATTTATCCAATCGTATACCAAATTCCATACCCTGTAGTATTCTTTATCATCTTTGCCCTTCATCATTTTTAGTGTTAAACTATCCAGCTCTGCACGTTTGAGAATTTTTTCTAAAACAATTTCCTTTTGTGGTTGGTCTTCTTGTTTCCAATTTTTTGCATAGGTGATTCTTGCCACTGTTAAAATATGTATAATGATATATTGGAAGTGCTTTTTAATTTTAGGGTCTAATATGCCTAATAATACAGTTTAAGCACACAAAGCTCATAAAGATAGTCTAAACTAGAATGGGCAAATCTTCACTGTGAATAGTTACATATAAGAAAAATATTTAAAAATTATATCTGTATTATATGTATTCTTTTATCAGTAGAAAACAAATTGTTCTTGTATTTTCCAGGTCCTTTTCTCAAAATTTCACCTATTAGCCTATTATAAATGAATAGAAATTTAGAAAAAATTGAACATTTTGACACTAAACAACGGGTGTGAGGAAGATAAACAGTATTTAGACTGAAAATCCCTTATACATATAACTGTTCAACACCTAGAGCAATTCTATTAGTTCAGACTTTGTAGAATCAAGTGATTTATAATTACTCAGTGGATTGAAGAGCTTAAAATAAGCTTAGTGCAGTTTAACAAAGCAAAATCATACACAACCCCAGTGAACATTTGGGTGAGATCACTCTGACCTAATTGCCTCATTCACTGTTTCCAAACAATGTCCTTTGAAAATAATTCCTATACCTAGTTTGTATTATTATGTATAGGCAGTCCTTGAATTAAACCCATTTGTTTAAGAACAGTGTTGAAAAAAAGGATTTATATATTGTACCCAAAGTTACAGATGTTGCTGCACCCCATAATCATACGATCAAAATTCAAATGGCAGGCAGCTTGCACTTACGACCGCAGGGGGCTGCAACTCCCCATACCCCCTAATCTCCCTCCTTCCCCCAGCTATGCTCCTTTGGTCACCCCGAACAGTGGCTCTTGGCAACCATACCAGGGCTGGGACTGAAGTAGAGGCTTGGGGCCTTCAGCAGTCCTACAGTTCCCCATAGTCACGTCAGTCCCATTGTCCAAAGCTTATTCTCCAAATAGCCTGGGAAACACCAGAAGGTTTCTGAAGGATTGTGAGAATGAGGTTGCGCAGTTTGGACAAGGAAGAAGGCCTGGTTGGGCCAGTAGCTCCCTCAAATGCAGCTGGTATACTTCATGACAACAAGAAAAAAACTGGTAAAGATCATCCAGGTGCAGGAGAATGTGGAGCACAGAGAGGCTGTGTGCAGCAAATTGGGACTGCATAGAGATGCTGGCATGGTTTGCCACAGTGTGGGGCTTAAAGCAATATTTCTCAGCAGCGCTGGGGTTGAAGTTAACATTGGCAGCTGCCCGAGATTGCTGAAAGACCAGGTCTCTATTCTAGTCCTGGCACTGCTACCAAGTGCCACTGGAGGGCAGTCAAAAGGGCATTGAGTCTCTCAATCCTCTGCTCATTTCCACATTCCTATTTAGAACTTCCTTCACTCAGTGATTCTTAGTTAACTACAACAGTTAGGAGAACTGAGATAACCGCTAAGTCAGGGGTCCTCAAACTTCCAAAATATATGTTTATCTTTATTGATCAAATCTTTTTTTTAAGTAGTCAAAATCTCAGAGGATGGAATTACTGAATCATGGCAATCATGTAATTAATATTTATATGTTTTCTTTGTATTAAAAATCAAGTCTATATGATGTAATGTATCAGTATCTCCAAGTTAATACTTTTTTCTTCTCTTCCAGGAACAGAAAAGTAGTAGACTACTCACAGTTTCAGGAATCAGATGATGCAGGTAAATATCAATTCCTAAGCAAAACTTTTCTACAATTATGAAAAGTGATGGTCGACAAATGTTTGGAAAATAGTTTGAATATTTTACTCGGGGCCTATGCTTAAGTGATTCTTTCAGATGTTTGTCCGGATCTTTTTTGATAAAGTTTCTTAGTTTCTTTGATTCTAGAAAGTTTATTCTATTTCCTCAGAAATGGCAAATCATTAACATTTCTGGAACCTGTACAGTTTATTTCCTTTCTTGGATAGAAAGATTGCAAGCTTTTGTAACTTCCTAGTGACCAGAATTGTTATTTTATTTATTAGTAAGGGCAAAACATGGTAAAATTCCATAATATTGCCATATTTTCAACTTAATTATAAATTGTATTAGATTTTTATAAAATAAACAAAATGTTAGTAATGAAACAAAATATATGTGAACTATGGAATCCTTGATGCTCTCTGAGTTTGGTTCTTCAGTTCATTTTCAGAGTAATTACAACAGAGGTTTTCATGCCAGTATTAGAGGTTTGGCTTTTTAATTATTTTTCTAATGATGTCCAATATGGGATTTTTTTCCACATTTGCCCACATTGGGTCAATATTTTAATCTATTATAATTTTAATACACTTTTTCATTCATTTAGTGTGCTCAATCTCAAACTACCAATTTAAACTGTTTAAGGTTTTGTTTTGTAGAGCTTTGTTTTATCCCCTTTGGTTTTTGCCTCAGCATTCTTCACTTTACCTCTGTTTTCACATGTTGTTATCCTTATTTACTTAAACTGGAAATATCCTTTTGAATATCTTTGTTTTTATTTGAATTTTCTTTAAATAATATAATATCAAAAACCTTGGTTATCCTATTGATACTGCTGAGTTAAATTTGTGAGATAGAATTTCCCAATAGGTCCTTCCAGACATCTGGATTTCTTTTTCCAGAATTCATAGCAATGGAAATTGTGGCTGGAGAATTCATATATCTCAAGGATATCTGCATTCTTGAAGGCTGATGTGATGTTTTATCTCTCAATATGACTGGGTTGAGTCTTATTTTCTTGAAGAATTACTTGACATTCTCAGTATTCTTTCCCGCTCGTTCACATTCACTCACTCACCTTATAAATGCAAGAAAATAATAGCAAACTTAAAACTACACAAAATAAATAACAGCAGAGACTACAAAATGCTACTTTAAATAACAGTAACCGTGGATTTTTAGTACTTCTGATCAAAATTTAATGATTTGTTTTTATTATATTTAATGGTGATTTTTAAGTTAAACTGATAGACTTGTAAATCACTTATTTATTAATTCTGCTTAATCCTGTTTACTATGTAGATGAAGAATATGGTAGGGATTCAGCCCCTCCAGCAAAGAAAATCCGTTCATCACCAAGAGACGCAAAAAATAAGAGACGATCTGGAAAAAATTCTCAGGAGGACAGGTAAGCTGGAGATAGTTTTCTAGTAGTTAGATTTGGTGCGTGCTATTTGTCTGTGTGCTTGTGTATCTATCTAGAGGCTATATATTCTATTAGCTTACCTTAAAGACTGTAATTAGAAAGTATGACTTCTATAACAATGTTCACTAACTACAAATTGTGTCCAATTAGAAAATTTTGAATGTTAAAGTTATGTAACATTTAACATGGGAAGGATAGCATATTCTATTTGTTGTTAAACTATAGCTCCTAGTTTCCTTTACTATTAATGATTATAACAGGTTGCTGTGGGCAATAGTTCATCACATCTATAAGACATATCTTTCCAATTCATGCTTTGTTTTCATGATATCAAAGACCTGCAAAATCATAATCCTTTGAACATATTTTAATACTTGATATTAATATTTTATTTTGGTCTGGATGTAGCTTTAGCGTACTTATTTTTGCATGATTGGATTATTTATACTGCTTTCGAATTGGGGTATGTTTGTGTGTATGTACACACATAAAAACAGAAAACTGATAGCAGAAAAAAACCTAGTGGTCCATTGAGTCTGTTTTGAGGTTTTTTGGGGGATTTATTTATTAAATTTTGTTGGATGGACATGACTTTATCCCAAGCAAGTTTAAACTCAATTAGTGATAATTGATTATCTCTGCTGGAAGTTGGTTCCAAGCTTCTACTATTTTTTCTGTGAAGTAATACTTTCAAACATTACTTTTTAACTTCCCTCCTGTCAGTTGATGTTCGTTTATATAGAAAATTAGAATCTTATTTAGACCCTTCATATATTTTAGGGTTTCAATTATTTCTCTCCTTCTGACCTCCAGACTGTACATAATCATTTCCTCCAATCTCTCCTGATATGTTTTGCCCCTCAGACTTTATACCATTTTGTTATTCATTGCTGGACTTACTCAACCATATCAGTATCTTTTTTTAAGTGAGGCCCTCAGAACTGGACACAGTATTCTAAATGGAGTTTGATTAAAGCCCTATATAGTGTGATTAGAACCTAATATAATATACATATAATATTATTTCTACATTTTAATTATTTGAGTTGATTGTGAAACTAGACAGTTAAAAATTCAATAGAAGAAATGAGTGTTTTCCAAATGTACATTTAGAGAATAAACATTAAGAGGAGGAAGTATAGGAGACAATAATTTCCTATATTAAAGAAAGAAAATAGCATTTGCTTGCTGAGTTTTAGTACCATCTATAACAATTGTAATATTTCCACCTCATGGTTTTATCATTCACAACATTTAAGGAATATTAAAGATAACAAACATTGCCAAAAGTACATTTTATAGTGAATACTAAGCATTAAAAATAGATTGTACAGGTAATCTTCAACTTACAATCACAATTGGGAATATAACTTCTATTGCTAAGCAAGGTAGTCATTAAGTGAGTTGTGCCCAAATTTATATTCGTTTTAACTGCCAATGTTAAGTTAAATTAACTTCCCCTGTTGCCTTTGCTTGTCAGAAGCTGGTTGAGAAAGTTGTAAATGGTAATGATATGTCCCAGGATTTTATATCCATGGTAAATAAATAATGCCAGTTGCCAGGCACCAGAAGTTTGATCAATTTGCCATGGGTAGCTACAATAGTTAAAAGTGCAAGGACCAGGTATAAATCATTTTTTTCAGCATATCATTGAATAAGCACCATATGAATAGTTATAGTCAAGGACTATCTGTACTGCTAATACAAAACAAGCTAGGGAATGGTATTTAAAGCATAATATGGTGTGTATGTTAGGGGTGAGATTTAGAAAAATGTATTAATTCTGTTCTGTTTTTCTTATTTAAGCAGAAGAGCTGGCAGTCCAGAATCATTTGGCATCACTTAAATATGAAAATAATCCAAAAGAAAAACAATAAATAAGTAAACGGCCAAAATACCATTTTTGTTCTATATAACTTATATAGCTTAACTTTTCCATTCCACATCATAGTATGTAAACTCAAGATTTAAGAACCATAAAGGGGTATGAACATTTTGTATAAACTTTACTCAAATCATTAAAATTCTATTCAAATATGTTCCTTCCACTTCTATCAGGAAAGATGAAGGAGAAAGCACCTACAATTTTTAAATGTAAATGAGGCAGCATATTTCTTCAGTGGTGAAGAAAAATTGACTAGGATTAATTGTAGACAGCTCAGATTATGGATTGACAATTTTCCAGTCTTTCATGGTTATACCATGAAAGGGATATGAAGAGTTATTGGCATGTTAGCATGGCATTTCACTGAACTATCTTAACAGAATAGTTTATACCAAGATCATGTGTTCTTTTTCTGGGAACAGTGGGAAAAGTCATGGGAAAAGTGAATATTAAGAAGCACTTCCTTTCTTTTCTAGTCCTAAATAAGAAAAAATTAAAACTGGTAGTACGCATAAGATATACACTTGGAATTTATTGAATAAAATCTGAATAATTCCAGTTTAATTTTCAACTGGAATTCCTAAATTCCATTTTTTCAGAAGTGTTTTGCCAGGTTATTAAAACTTTTGCTTTCTCTGTAAATCACACTTTAGAAAGCTATGACATTGATGAACTTCAGACAAATACACCCATAGAACTGAGATTTCACAGTTAAGATGCAAGTTCCCTTCATTATCCCATTTTTCATCTTAAAGGAGTGATAGAATTGAAAACTAGCTTACAATTGATTGATTGATTGATTGATTAAACAAATTAATAAAACTAATACAATTCTGTATTATAACCATTACCCAATTTAGTTACTTCTCTGGGAATGTAATAATATCACAGCAATCTTTCTGGAAATAATTTAAAATTGTTTTCTTTTTTATAGTGAAGATTCAGAAAAGGAGGTGAAGACAAAGAGAGATGATTCACACTCGGCAGGTAATAACACCATTTTTGTAAACTGATGGCAGTTTGATCAAAATATATAATCAACGGTTTCACTGTTACTATTGCCTGAAACCTTTAATGCTTGCTGGTTTAAATCATCTACTTATTCCTGATAATGCGGAATTAATATTTGAATAGTTAGCACCATGTGATTTGTTACTATGTAGCATAGAGGTGGGAAACCTGTTGCTGAATTACAACTCCCTGCATTCTTCAACACTGAGCAGAGCAATACTATTTAGGGGTGTTTGGGAGTAAGCACAGCCTTCCCGTGGCTGCTATAGCCAATTTCTAAGAATATTTCTATTATTATTATTCCATTACTTTTTTTTTCAGATGAGGATTTTGGCAGTGAGGATGATATAGGAGCAGATGATGGTAAAGCTGACAGTGACTATGAAAGTTCTCAAAAGAACAAAAAAGGAAAAAAAGTGAAGCCTGACAAGAACAAAAAAACTGCTTCCAGATCTAGAAAAAGGGCTGCAGGTAATGTCTTCCGATGATGTATTTAAAAGTTAACATTTAACATCTATGTGATACATGATTGATTGACAGAAAATTTCAGGTAATGTTGCATGAAATCTTAACAAAATCATTGGAATTTAAATAACTAATTTGAAGTACAGTATGTAAGTAACCATTTATATATATGAAAACTGATAAAATCAGAACTCAGTTAAGTTATTTCTTGATCTGAGGCATGTTGAAGGTAAAATATGTCATAACATACAGATGAATAAAATAGAATTTAAACTGTATGTTCCCTGTTTGGTTTATTTTGATCTCTCTACCCGCTGTTTTGGTTTTGATTTACTTAGTATTTAATTCTTACTTAATTCTTGTTCATATTTTCCAATAAAGGTTTGCTTAGTTCAAAAACCAAATAGCAATATTATTTAGACTTATATACCAGTGTTTTACTGCCCTCTCTAAGCAGTTTACAGAGTCAGCATATTGCCCCCAACAGTCTGGTCCTCATTTTACACACCTCAGAAGGATGGAAGGTTGAATCAACCTTGAGCCTGGTGAGATTTGAAGTGCTAAATTGCAAACAGCTGGCAGTCAGCAGAAGTAGCCTAGAGTTCTGAATTGTAATCACTGCACCACCATGGTTCAAATGAAGGAAATAAAAATGGATCAAGAGTTAATAATTTTCTCTGCTTTTGATTTATAGTATAATGTAGATGACAATTGATGCTGGGTGTTGCATTACTAGGAATATTTTGCATCAAAATATATTCAGAATAATTACAAATGGCAAGCTATTAGATACAGGTAGCAGTCAATGAACTTCATTGTGGAAAGTTGGAGTTTTATTTCTGTCTGTTGGAAACGTATATAGAACAATCAATATTTAGTGATCTTTCTGATTTTATAACAGAGGATAGTGAGGATGAGAAAGAAGATCACAAAAATGTGCGTCAGCAGCGGCAAGCAGCATCCAAAGCTGCTTCCAAGCAAAGAGAAATGCTAATGGATGATGTGGGCAGTGAGGAGGAAGATCAGGAAGAGGAAGAGGCATCATTTCAGGAAAGTAAGTGACATTCAGAGGTGCATGTATAGATATATGGAAAGTAAGAATGAATTATCAGTCTGCAGCCATGACTGATGTGGTGTCCACATTAATTGTTCAGACAACCAAATGTGATATTTCATCTTAAATATGACATTCATTTCATTGTTGATATACTCGGTGTCCAGGATATCTATTGGCAGCAAAGAGGATTAAAAAATATGCTATCCCTAAAATTCAGGACATAAAAACTTTTCAAACCATGGCAATTTTTTAGGTAAAATTCTGCTAGAAAAATGCAAAGAATATAAAAATGCCACTCATCACTGTTTTACCTTCAGCACTGGGAAATAGTCTGAACAATCTAATTTTATTACAAGTACCATCTTGTCTGGCTTCATGATACAGTGAAGGGCTTCAAATCTTTATCTTCACAGTTAGAATAAACAAGTTTAAAAACAAATTTGTGTTAAAATATCTGCAATACAGCTAACTTCTAACTTGTCTATTGTATAAATTGATAGACGCTTGCTCTAAATGATGAAAGGTGGGGAGCCATGAGAAATTTGCAGTGAATGTATCAAATAAACAGAAACCCAGTGAATCTGTGAACTGATGAACTAGAATCATGGAAGCCTGGATTCAAAACCTGGAAGTTTGTTTCAGGAAGAGTAAGATACTCTTTCTATATAATAAGTTACTGATATTGACTGCAAAGGGCACTTCTACAACTTGCTACAAGATGGAAGACCATATTGAACAAGAAAGGAATCATGACAGGCTGGGAAGGGCTTTGATGTAGAACTACAACAGCTGGTGTAAAATGGTCAGGCTTTGAGCCTTAATTGCTTTTGAGGGGAAGAGAAATTTGCCTATGCAACTGCTGTTTTAAATAATAATAATACTTATCACAAGCTCTAAAAAAGCAGATTTACATGAGGAAATACTGAGGCGCAGAAGTCGTGATTTCTCCAAGTTCTAGCAAGTGTGTTACAGGATATAGAAGCCAAGAATACTGACTCCTATCTCTTGATCAACCTACCAGACTCTCTCCCTCATTCTGTCTCTCTTCCAAGTGAACAAGAGCAGCTCTTCTTAGAGACATTTCATTCCTCTCTCTCTGCACAGAAGATTCTGGCAGCGATGAAGACTTCCTTGTGGAAGATGATGATGATAGTGACTATGGCAGTTCTAAAAAGAAGAATAAAAAAGTGGCTAAGAAATCGAAACCAGAAAGGAAAGAAAAGAAAATGCCTAAACCAAGACTAAAGGCTACAGGTGAGCTTAGCTTACTTCAAAAGTTCTTATTTTACACCCATTAAGAATAACAGAATGAAATGTGTTGTTTGCAAGTACTTATATTTTCTCAACTCTTCATCTTGTGTGTGCTTAGAAGGATATGAATCAAATTCTCAATGTTAAATCCAGATTTGTGGGTGATATAATTGAATAGGCTACTAAAAGTTCATTTGTGGATTGTTTCTTTTTCAAAGAATCAGAGAATTCTGATTGAATTTGGATGGGATTCTTCTGATGTTATCATTGTTAGTATTATGTTCAGACCACTTGCCAGTGCTGATTAAAACGAGTGATATTAGTGTCTTTTAGACCCAACAAGTGGTATTATTTCATTCTATTTGAAAAGAGAACAGTATTGCTCATTTTGAAATGTACAGATACCTACAGAACTACACCTATCTTCAAATATACAATACTTATTTGGTTACATATTATTAAAAATTCAGCTTGGATGAAAAAATGTATAGAATTGTATTTTACTTCCTGCCCACATGTCTATTTATCCTCAAACATACTGTTGCCTTCTATATTACAGTATATAGTAAACTATACACTATAGCAAAACTGCTTTCATTATTATCTTTTTGCTGCTAATGGTTATGGAGAATTGGAAGGCAAACATTGTCAACCAACACTTAGTGTCAGAAAAATTACTCACGGGCTGCCTGTACTTTACTATTAAAATATAGATAGTATGACCTCAACTTGATTCTTTGCTTAAATAAGGATCCTTCATGTTTTCATAATAGTACTGGCTGTGTTCAAGAGTTAGTGTTTTATTAGATGATTAAAATGCAGTATTTAAAGTTGCTTTGGATAACGAGATGAACAGCTTTATAAACTGAATAAATTTAATAAATAAAAATCTCTTTGATTTGGAGTATGGGCATCTTAACCATTAAAACGTGATATAATCAAATATTTTACTATCATTTTGATGCTTTTCTTCAGTTACACCTAGTCCAGTAAAGGGAAAAGGAAAAGGAAGTCGTACTACAGCTTCAAAAACATCAAAAGAAAAAACCCCATCCCCCAAAGATGATGATGATGAACCTGAAAGTCCTCCACAAAAGAAGAAATCAGTTAGTCCTCCTCCAGACAAATCTGGGGATGAAGGGTCTGAAGATGAAGTCCCATCTGGTGAAGATTAAACGGTGGTGTGGGAGAGAAACTTTTTTGAGAGAGAGTAAGGAAAAGAGGATATACTTAGGGGTAGAACATGATTTTGGTTGTGGCTTAACTATTGGGCTGTGAATGCCACTTTTACTTTAGTTGTTTTAATAGTACAATTCTTCTGTTTTGTTTTTTAAAGAAAACTTTTATGTTTTGATGTCACAGTCTCTATTGGCCATTCCGTTCTCCCCAATAAATCTGAAAGCCATTTAGATTTAAATTAACAGCTAACTAAAGATATATTTTTGAAAGCTTACTACAGCTGTTAAGCAATAAGATTGAAGCTGACACTTGGAGATCATTGTTAACAAATAGAATAGATTTTCCAAAGCTGAAAAGGCAATTAGCTTAATTGAATCTAAAACCAATAGATTATTGCGTACAACATTTTTGTTGGCATAAACCCATCTTTTATACCTGAATTATTTTGAATTCCATTAAGCATTGCTAGTTCTAGTACTCTGAATCTTTTGGCTTCCGCTGTTTATCTTAGTGGCCAAGGTTATTTTAGTAACAATTTAGTCTGATCTGTTCCAGGCTTTGAGAAGGTCATACCTGTTCATATCATTTATATCCTTCATTAGGATAACATTTCCATTGGCCAAAATGCATTAATATCCTTCCAGCTTCTTCTGAAATTTCTGTGCTTTTTCTGCTTTCTTTCCATAAAGTTTTCATTGAGAAATTATGGAAGCTGGAATAACAGCTTTAATATTTTTGAGCAATGCACTGAATGAGTGATTACACAATATCTTTTTCAACCACTGGGTATTGATTTAAATAAATTTCCCTTCATATTTCACAAAGTTGGAATACTCTGCTTCTATAACATAATGTGTTTTTTTTTAACCATACCCTTCACTTTTTACTTCTCTTTCTGAAGATTGAGTACTGGTTCATAACCAGGCCTTATTTTTGATTAGCAGAAGCTGGATACCCAGGATAAACAAGAAACAGGGTGTAAACTGGAAGACATGATTGATAAAACAGCAGTCCTGCCAGAATTAATATTTTAGTATCTCTGCTTATATACTGTAATATTTCTGCTTATATACTGTAAATTTATAAAAAGCCAAGTGGACAGCAACTCCAAAAATATTCTCTTTGTAGTCTAGGTCTACCTAATAAGTATGACAAAGCCAAAGTGAAAATGAAGCATAATTCTGGTTTTCTTTCTTTCTCACATGCACATACATACTCACAAGCCCAACAAAGTATAATTTGTCTTTCAAAAATACTTGATTTATCCCCCCCCTTTTTATTTAAAGTAATGCTATGTGTGTCTGTGATTGTTTAAAACATAAATTTGGATCATTTAGCAAAATAATACACGTTAAGCCTGGCTCATCTTTGATCTAGATGTTGGCTTAATTTTTGACAAATAACTAGGAAGTGAAAATGCTTTGAGTTTCTCCTGGGACAGAAGCTAATCTGGGTGGAGTAATTTTTGCCAATTTAATTGAGATTTAAATGTTGAATGGTTATAGCTAAGAATTATGTCTGAAATCTGAGTTCAAAACAGACTTATCACATCCTACAAATTAAATACTTGGTGACCTAGTATATGCAGTTGATTCAGATATGCAGATTTTGGAGTGATTACCTCTTTATTATGATCAACCAGCAATATATATTTTTGCTGCTGATTCAGATTTGTTTTATAAAATGAATGCATTTTTTTTCCTTTCTGTTTTCGCTAACATACAACTGTGTGTAATAAGAATTGGGTTGCCATTTAGGTTCTTCCTCTGTTTTTCTTACAGATAAATGATGGCAATTGGATTTCTTAATCCTAAATCAAATGCTGTGCTTTCACTGATCCTTGCATTTAACTCCTGGACAAAACTATGTTCAAGGTTCCTGAAATCTCTTAATTCAGATACTAGTTTGGCCTTTTTCCATTTGATAAACAATCCAGAGACTGAACATTAATTTCCCCCTACTGTTCATATAACAGTAGCAAAGTAATATTTTAAATATTTCATTCTATTTTGCAGTCTTCTGTCTCTCTGTGCATATTGCTTTTATGTGAGGTATTCTAGGGATTCAATAGCTATATTAGTTTATTACTTTGTTCCATAGAACAAGTGTTGCCAGATAAACAAATAGGTATATTCCAGTGAGCGCTAATCACACTATATTGGTTGCATCCTGGGAATGGCAGGTTTTTTGATGTAGTTTTAATTAAGTATTTCTTGCATTTGCTGAAAAACCAAAAGCAAATATGTTTAGTGTATCTAAGTTATTGCTTCATATATAAATGTGATCGCAACAGGGGTATACATAAAATTTCAGTCAAGTTTTGAAAGGTGTGTGTTTACACATTACCTTTGAGGCCTGAACAGGTAATGGTGGCTATAATACTGAAGAAATAACTTGCACACCGTAAAAGGATAATATTTAGATACACTGTTTGTGATGACTTCTCTTCGGTATAATATTCTAGCACAGATCAAACAAAATGCAGGGGCATAATGACTGGTTTGATCTGATATTAAAAAAATCATGTTGAAATATATTGGGGGGGAAAAGAAAGAAATGTATATGCATTTGGGTGGTTGATGTGATATAAATGTTGAATATACTCAATTGTAATTGCCTGCACCAAATACTGAAACTGTTAATACTTTTAGACTGATTTTTAAAGCATTACTCAAGTATATGAGACAGCTTAACTAGAGCTAAGGAAGAAGAAAAAATGCTATAACATGCTGGAAATTTATGAGCTGTAGAAATTGGTGCTTTTGCTTTATGTAATTTTTCTGTGGAGTGTTTATTTTTTATAACAAATCATAATGTTGACACATGATTTTATAAAATAAAAGGAAATCGATTCCCATGATTTTAGGTATTTGGTAAATCATATTAGTATTTTGGAGGGAGATTTAACTCTTTCCCCTTTTCAATTAACTTGATTAAACAACTGAATCTGAATGGTTTGGTCTCAACCTTGGTCCTCCTGTTACTGAAACTCTCCTATCTTTCTTTCTTTCTACCACCATCACTACCCCTCAATTTCAGTTGGAATTTGGGATTAATTCCTCTTGTGTGAAATGCACAGTGTAAAAGCTAGGCATGGATATACTTGTAATGATTTTCAGGGTGCAGGATTTATAAGCAAAACTAAGCTGACATTTGGCTTGATTATCTCTTCCCACTTTCTTCAGTTTACTGTTTCACTGAAGGACTTACACTTCATTATTTTCTGTTTAACTCTTCTAACATTTCAAGCAAGTGCTTCTCTATTTTAAGTCTATTAAAGCAATCACTAAATTTTGATTTGATGTGTTAACTTTTTTTTAAAAAGATCTATTGACCCAAATGTACTGTTCAAAACAGTGGAATGGTTCCATCAATTAGAGCATGTCTGGTATGATTGTAAAATACCATTGTGCATACATTTTATATACCTGGGTAGGGATTTTTTAATTGAGAATACAGCATTGGGGCAGAACATAAACTTGCTATAGCCACAATAACATAAAAACCCTTCAAGTATCTTGTATGAGTGGAAATGAAAGCGCATGTGTGTACGCATGCATGGGTGTCAGTCTGACAACTTAATGTGTGTTAGAAATTTGTGGTTTATTGCTGGAGAAACAATTATTGCAGAAATTGTATATAAGAGTTTTACATAATTTGTTTATCAGGAACATGGCACAGTCAAACCCTAACAGTTCCCACATTTTAGAAAAAGACAAATGAGCAAGTGCTCTTTGTATCAGATAGAAATTGATGGAATTAAATAAATGGATATTTGTCTTGGAATTAGCTATTTTGATGGGTTCTAAGTCTGTCCGGATTATTGGAAAGCATACATTCAAATGCGGTACCAAGGCCACCAGTCATGATAAATAACCAATAAAGTTGTCAGTCTGTTGACAATGAAATCTGCAGCATGGTACTAAAGGTCAGTTTGAATGTAATAGTAATGCTTTATATAAAAAATGAATTTTAAAAGGGAGGGGGGTTGAAGTGAACATGATATTGTTGACCATGTTCGTGAATTATAGATGCAACATGCATTGGTAGAATTGTGTGACAGTCGTTCGTGCTACTTAATTTTACATATTCCAGTCTCTGTATGTACTTGCAATTTAAAAAACAGTTCCTGCCTTGCTTTTTATTGAAGGGTTCCCAGGACTGCATATCAATTATTGAGCTCTGTTTTAAATATGTGTACCCTTGGCTTGTATTTTGTATTAAAAGAGAACATGGAAAAGAACCCTTTATTGTTCAGCATGTTGGAATTGTGTCCCCTTTATTTTCTCTCTCCTCTCTCTCTCTTTTTCCCTTTTTTGTTTTGTTTTTGTTTATTTTTGTTTTTTGAATATATTAAGCAACTTATTCTTCTGTATCTTTTTTTCTTTTGTAAACTTTTGTTTAAAAATGGCTTTATAAAAGGGCTTTTATAACCCATACCAATGCCTTCTGTGTTTCTTCCGCACTTTACTTATATGCCAGCCTACCCCAACTTGGTACCCTCTGCAAATTGAATTTCAGTTACTATAGTTCCCAATATCTGATCATGCCAACTAATTATCAAACTGGTAGTCTAATACATTTGGAGGACACCGTTTTGGGGAGGGCTAGTATATGCCAGGTATCAATGTGTTTCTCAAAATCAGTTAACAGTCTATAAATTGTGTATTAACACATGTTTTTATATTTCATGTTTTAAGGCTTTTTGATAATTAGCTTGAGATACTGAATTCAAAACTTGGGAAACCAGCTGACAATAACTACTTATAAAATTGTAAGTTTGTCCATGGGATCACATGATCCTAATATGAAAATGAAATTGCAGTAAAACATTAACTTATACATTGGCATATAGATCAGATCTGGGGATCAACACTATTGAAAAAATATATCTCAACAAATATGGAGAAAATGTAAAATCATAGAATTCCCCAAATATTTAACTAGCATTTTTCAAGGAATTTAAATTGTCCAAAGGGAGAAACTTAAAACGATTGTTATGAGATGCAAAGCCAGCCACTGCAAACTTGAAGACATTAAATTCTTGTTAAAAGCCACCAAATTATTTTTGCCTACAGACTACAAGATTTTATGAATCTGAAAACACTTACTTATAACTTATTCAAATCTTTCAATCTTTTGAATTTTAAAACTGAAAATTTTTGAATCAATAACAGATTTGGAACTTCAATAATAAGTTCAGTTTTTTCAGGTAACATATTTGGATACAAACCATTTGTTTTTAATAAAAAATTCTTTTACAACCATACTGCTGTTTCTTAACAGAATTATCCTGAAAAGTATATCTCTTTGTCTTTAAAGCATTTTGTATCATTTAATCATAATCAGGCATTCTTTGTGTGTTATTTGCAAGCCATAGAGGCTAAGGGTTGTTACAGATGTTATCATAATGGGAAGATGTATATTTTTGTTTTTGAAGTAGCATAGTTGATACTCCAAGCTTTAGAGAAACACTAGTTAAGGAGGTATTTTGCTTCTTAAAACTACCCCAAAACACTTTGGAAAGTGTATTTCTGTGGCTACAATGAGTATCCTAAATTCTGTATTTTTGTGGATTTTTATTTTATTTTAACACATAATTAAAAGTGTGACCAAGAAAAAAAGTAAAAGAACATCACGATTCATTAAATTAATATTGCTATATATATAATAATATTGCTATATAACCAGTTTTAACTGCTTTTAAAGGAAGATAATACTTAGCAAAGACAATTTACATGATTAAAAACCCTCAATAGGAGTTTCTGTCTAATTTGTTTATTACTCTTATAATGAGTGTATCAGTCAAAATCTAATATTTTAAATCTTTATGTTATAAAGGAAAATCCAAATTTAGAATGTTGTACAAGTCCACGTGTGGAATTACCGTATACTATGGAATAAAAGTAGTTTCCTGATTAAATTCTTTATGGAACTTATTTGTTAAAGATGAAGTTACTTTTGCCATTGATCCATACTTCCACAGCTTAGTCTGCTAATCTTCTAAATGAGGAATTATATGTAATTTAAAAAGCATACAGTATCCTGGCAGTTGTCATATTCACAATTAAACTTGTGTACTTTGTGGAACTATAAGGTTTTGTTAATCCTAGCAGAAAAATGGTAAGGAAGAATTAAGATTTTCTTTATAGTGAGCTGAAGTCTTTCAAAATTGTTGAGATCTATGAGATTGCTACCAAGTATGAAAAACTGATTTATTACATTTACAGATTTTTTAAAATGAGTTATTTATTTCTGGTAATCAATGTTGGAGTAATTTATCAACTAAAAAAGTAAATTATTTTAGTGACTAATTCATTTATGTGCAGTAAATTACAAGCTTATCTTGTTGGCATGTCCATTGTTGTGTCATTTGTCCTTTTAAAATTGTATTTCCGTAAGAATTTACAAATTAGCTGCAATAGATGTTCTGAATTTTGGGTTACAGATTTTTCAAACTTATAACCTATCCCAAGTTATGACAGCAAATGGGATAGGAATTTCTGTCACTAAGCAATGCAGCCAAAGTACAACATCATGTAACTACTTTGTTTAATGACAGCAATCCCATAGTCCTGATTGCTGTTGTAATCCCAGGACTGTGTGGGTCATTGAGATGGAAGAGAGAGGAATCCCCAGCAAGCAGGACAGTGGGTGAGAGCTGTGGGCAGGGAGGGTGTCATTATGGAATACAATTGGGTGAAAAAGCATCAGGAGTGACTGCTTGTTTCCCCATTGACTTTGTGGACAGTTGGTAGGGAACATCAGTTCACTGTGATGTAATCACAAGCTGGGCATTGAGTGGCAATTTAATGGAGGGGAAGTTAATAATTATGTGTCTGTTTATTACGTTTTTATTTTATTAGATTTATATCTTTTACTTTGTACAATTCAAAATGGAGTGAAATAGATTCCTACTTCCCATTTTTATCCCAACAACGCTGTGTATTGGGTTAAATTGACTTTAATGCCTGTTTCTAAGACATCTGCCATTATGCTCTCCCACCCAAAAATTGGGAATAAAGTTGTTACATATGGTTTTATCCATATGGTTTTAGTGAGCCAGAGTGAGTTGCAAGAGAGATTGCCCAGCACATAGGCTTCTTTAAATCGTGCTAGCCATGAATTCAACCATTTCTTTTCATTTCCATAGATTTAAGCTCCCTTCCATCCCTGTGATTCCATGATTCTAAACTTTCATTATACATTTTTCTGAAACCATGACAATAAAGTTGACATAATGCTTTAGTTGTGCAACTGTTCTTTTGTATTAAAACATAGATTTTATTCATTGATCTGATAAAATGAGACTAGTTTAAGCTGTCATATGATATTCTACTCAACTGTCAGATGATGATTAGGCACTTCATTTACAATTAGAAGTTACGATAATTTGCATATCTTAATATGCTGCAACTATGCCTACAAAATTGAAGCAAATTTGGAAAATTTGCTTCAATAGTCCCACTTTCATTATAAAAATTAAGGTGGCTGTGAATTGTGTGCATTAACAGCAAAGTGCCATTTTATATTGATTTGTTTTCACCCCATTCCTATCTCACTTTGAAAAAAAATCATAGTTCTTTGAAAAATGTTAATTGCTGAAAAATGATAAATTGTATGATCTTTTTCCTGTCCTAAACACCTTTGCTCACTTACCAAAAAATCTCTCCAAATGGCGATGATTTGTTTCTGGACAGTATATGAGAATTCTCTGAAGTTGGGTAAATACATTTCAGAGAAATCTCCATTAATGTTTGGACAGTTTTTTTTCCCATTACATCTGTATAACCCATGCTTCTCAGAACTTACCTAGTATGATTCTATAGCTAAAAAATAAGGACCTCTGTTCTCCAATTGAATGGTTTAGCATTCAGTTAAAATAAATGCAAACTATACTTTTACAAACTTTGAATTCTAGCATAATGGAATAATGTAGAAAGTAAAATATGAAACAAACATGAAATACCATGTTTGAGTTGAAAATAAGATTTCCATTTACTGTTGACATTCAATTATTAAGGTGAGTTCATAAATTGCCAAAATAGTATTGCAGGAGGTTTTACTGAAAACCCTTTCCTTCGAGGAAAAACAGGTAAGTGAAGCCACAGATACTTCAACAAGAACCAAGCATAACTGTCCATAGGGATGAGAGGGTGGAACTGTAAGGGAGGAAAGATGAAGTAAACATGGGGATGAATAAAAATCCATTATATCAAATTTCATTTATCAGAGATTTTTGGCTTATTTGTTTGATTTCTACAAAACAATAATTGAAAAAAGTAGAATTTAATCCAATCAATTAAAATTTAATTCTAAATTTTGTTCTGATAGTAGGAACATGCATTCACAAGCATCTAAGGACTTAGGACAGCTTACATCCTACGTTGTGTGCAGATGAAGCAGTAGAGGGCATACTTCTACCTCAGAACACCATCATACTCAAGAAAGCCTCAAGAACTGTAGTTCAAATTTCTAATATGTTTGTTTGTGTGTGCTTGTATTTCTCATGTTCCAACAACTTAAAATTCTTAGTTCCATTTCATGAACTCTGTAAATATTCCATTCCCTTGCATCTGCTGTTCCAGCTTTTGTCTGATCACATGAATCCTTTCGTGTTTGATACTACTGTAGGCACATAGCATCGCTAGGCTAAATTTTGTATGCAATTATGGATTGCTCAAACATTGAAATGGAGAGGAAAACATGCCTTGATAATGTTAAGCAAAAGCCACAGAGAAATAAACCTTGCATTTTATTGGGCTTGAGCTGATTCAAGAGCTGATTTTGTTTTGTTTTTTTTGCTGGTAAGTTATAATTGTCTGATGGATAACTGATAAAGCAAGTGAAAATTACTTAGATTACACTTCCAGGTTAAAATAAAGTTAGAAATGTGTAGCTTGCACTTCAGAACAATTCAGAGGCTAGAAGTACTTAATCCATAAATACATATTCTTGCAATTTGTTTCTCCATGTCATGTTTCCAGTAGAAATCTTGCTCAGCCCCTTGTAGTATCCATTTCATCTCACACCACTAACATTTTTAAACTTTTTTTATCATCACAAAGTTGATTATAAATTATATCACAATTATTTAAAAACAAAGTGAATTTAGATATTTGCTCTAAATTTATGCCTATTTTTAATGTGCCTGGTATAATTACAAATTATAACTGAAGGTTTATATTGTAATCCAACTGTACTGCCTCTATCCTAATTTGCTAGTGGTAATGGTTTTAGTTAATTACTTGTGCACTAACTTTCTTTAATTACTGCATGGATATTTTCTTTTTCATTGTTTCAGTCTGCTTTGCTATTGCACAACCTCTGCTAGGCATAATTTTAAGCATGTAGCTTTGTTTAGATGATGGGTGTGCTTGCATAAATATATGCCTATAACTAAGAACATGCAATCACTTGCTGCTGGAGCTATTGTATTGAAACGATTGGTGTAATATCTTACATAATGTCAATTTTTAGTTTTATAGTAGAATAGTTATTTATATCAGGGAGCCTCTATCTAACCTTGGCAACTTTAAGACTTGTGGACTTCAACTTCCAGAATTCCTCAACCAGCAAAGCAAAGCTGACTGAGGAATTTTGGGAGTTGAAGTCTACAAGTCTTAAAGTTGCCAAGGTTGATGAGCCCTGCTTTAGACAATAGGGTGTTTCTGAATGTTATTTGTATCCAATCTTTGAGTACAAATCTGAAAACAATAATTTGCTTTGGGAGCAATTTCATACAGATGCAGAAATAGTAGACACATTGAGATTGTAAAGGTGCATGCATTTGGGCAGAGACACTTAGAATCTCAGAGCCTTAAGAAGTAAAATGCTTGTTCCAGCATATTTCTTTCTCTATCTTGACCTGAGGATTAGTAGAGAATGCTACATTTGTGGAGTCCTTGGTGTGCTGGGCTTGCTTGTTTTCTTGCAGATGGCTCATTACCTGTCTAGATGATCTCACTAGTGGGGTAATTAAATGTCTGCAAGGAAGTAAGCACAAAGAGCACTAAGGACTCCACAGTTAAACTCTAAGCTATGTATATTCTTTTATATTGCTGCTAAATTTGTAAAATAATTAACATATTTCTGATTAAACTATATTTCATTGTATTCCTATGTGAACTAACTTATACATTGTACAAGTTTAACACAGTAACCTTCCAATTTGAATGCAATACATATTAACTATTTACAGTAGGTATGCAGTAGTTGTTTATAAATTGAAAATAAAACACTGAATATGGAAGGGGCAAAGGTTTGGATGTATTTCAGTCAATAATTTTTAGTATGTCCTTTGGCAGAAATAACAGCTTTCATATGTTTCTTCTAGCCAGCTTCATCTTCAAGTTGAAAAGTTTCTGCATTCTTCTATGAAGAATTCTTATAGCTCAGAAACATTCTTGGTTTTTCTTGCATGCACTATATGTTTGAGATATCCCACAGAAGTGAAATTATATTCAAATATTTGAAAACCATCCCAAAATCTTTCCTTTGCCCTTGTAAATACTTCAGGGAAGATTTGGAGGTATGTTTGAGATCGTTACTTATCAGGAATCTCTACCTTTAATTGTCTGACTCCAAATTAATGTGGGGCATTAGCTTGAAGAAGTATAAGAAATCGATAGAATTGCCTGAAAATAGGATAGACTTGCAAAATAGAACTTAAAAGATCACTACAAAGAACCACCTAAGCAATTTACCTCACACTGGAATAATAGATTAAGTATACAAAAGAAAATTTTCATAAATCTGAAGACTTTTGGAACATGTTTTAGACTGAAACAGTAATTGAATTGTTTACTCATAACCGTGCAAGATACATATGAGAAAAGAAAAAAAAATACCTTGACAACTTTTAAGCATAGGCTTTAGGGATTGTTTGTCAGATAATGGCACAAGAAATATTGTGTAAGTGAAAGGAAAATTGATTCAACAAATATCAATATTTCTTAAAAGATAGTGCTTCATATTACATAGTCTACAAACAGCCTATTCTGACTGATTATTTAAATATATTTTTAAGTAGCATTTACTGAAAATTTGTTCTATGGAGCTCTTATATAGTTTTATTTTCCCAAGAGAGCAGCCAAAAAATTTATAGATGTCCTTTTTTTCTCAATTTTCATTACTGGTGTAGGGCTGTATTAAACCAGGGTATGCATTATATATACTATGTTACTGCATTATTTTCATAGGTATTAATATTTTCACAAACATATATCATGGCCTTGTTCAGCTCATTGTAAAGTAACTGTTTTTAATATATAATATATCTTTGCTTACAAGGATGTTTTTAAGCCAAAGGTAGGTTCCATAGGTATTTTAGAGAATAAAAATGGCAATGTGCACTTCCAACACAATGTAGACAGTCCCAATTAAATTCCTAAGTCTATCTTTAATTGGAATTTGTATTTAAGTTGGAACATACGAATGGGGTGCCTTACTAAAAATGGTAGACACTGTTCTTCCTCAAGCCTATGGTCTGAAACTACAATGTTTTCGCGAACTGTTGTATATTAAAATGTATGACTCCAGTGGTTCATAAATGTATAGCTTCAGCAGTCAAGGAAGGAGAGCACTATTGTTTTTACCGGTAATAGGAGGCAGCCTGTTTGTAAGCATGAATTGCCCAGAAGTCAAACATTCTTAACCAGAAGACTGCCTATATTAAAATACGTTCTTTCAAACAACCTCACCAGACTGTCTTGCAATGGTTTGTAATACCATTAGCCACTATTTTCTTCTTCCTAGAGTGGTAGAATTGGGCTGGGCTAATTGAGGTATTGACCAATGTCTGCCTAGTTCATTGAATACGTCATAGTTGACCTCTCACACCAGATTTAATGAGTCCTCTTACCATTTTCAAGCCACTGTGTATCTACTTGTCATGTCATCTAGCCCATTCTTGATTTTTTTGCTAATCAGGATGTAATGGAATATTTTGTCAAATACTTTGATGAAGTCAGGACATAATACTTAGTGGATTTACAGTATTGTGCAAAAGTTAAGCAGTTGTGCAACAATGCTGTAAAATGAGAATGCTTTCAGAAATAAAAGTGTTAATTTATCAGTTAACAAAATGAAAAGTAAATGAGAAATCCAAATCAATTTTTGGTATGACGACCCTTTGCCTTCAAAATAGTATTAATTCTTATTGGTACACTTGCACAACATTTTTGAAGGAGCTCAGCAATGTTCCTTCAAGGTTGTTCCAAACATCTTGGGGAACATCTACAGAACTTGTAGATGTAGGCTGCCTCAAATCCTTCTGTCTCTTAATGTAATCCCAAACAGACTCAATGATATTGAGATCATCATACAACTCCCTAGTGGTATAGCATGATAGATAAGTATCTGCCTGTATCTCTCAGGATTGAGGACTTCATTGATCATGACCATATCTTCAATTCCATTTGGAGAAATGCAGCCCCAAACAATGTACATCATGCTCCTTTTTCCATAACAAAGTAAGTTGGACTGAAAGAATCATCCAGTGTGTTTTCATGGCTGAGGGTAGATTGGAACTTGTGTCCCAAACAACGGTTTTGTACAACTTTTTTTGCAGTGGTCATTAGTACTGCAGTTGTAAAGTGAGCCTATTGAGTGGTGGGTTTTGTTTTGGTTTTTGGAAATCAGAAATTTTAGTTTCTGGCAAAACCATCACAATCACGACCGCAGGATTCTGCAAACAACCATAAATGTGGGCTCATTGCTGAGTGTTCATAATGAGATCACATGACCATGGAGAGGTTGGGACTTTGAATCCAGGTTGTAAGTACCTTTTTGGGGTCTGTTGTAATTTCAACGACTACCTGTAAACAATTTCTATGCAAAACTCAATACAATTGAATAGATCATAGCATTATATGACAATTTAATTTTGTTCTGTTCTACCTTTGCATTGGGTTAAATTTCATTATGCTTCTTAATATAAAAAGCAAATGTGGAATAAGTGCTAAACAAATCAAATCACACTTTTAACTCATTTGTCCCTTTTAAAAAAACAAAAAAAATGATTTCTTCTATTCAGCAGTGTTTTGGGGTTTCTAAATGGTGACCATGGAGTTTTGAAGGATTCTGCTGTATCACTAAGGCCACTTTTTTCTTGTCTTATTACTACATATACCATAAAACTTTTATGGTATAGTTAATTACCAGGACACGAGTAGATATGAGACCAAAATATGTAGCTTGATTCAACACATGAAATTGTTGGGCGATCTGAAAAATTTGTCTCTGGGATTAAGAACTCTAATTTTCTCCAGTACTCATTAACTAACATTAGATGACAGGTTGCAAAGCCAATCACTGAACCAGACAGAAAAGTTTCTAATTATATGACTGGCATGATGCTATTCATCTCTTTAAACATTCTCTTGCTCCTAAATTTATTAATTATGGATACTTAGAAGTAACAAACAAAAAAGGCAGTTTTTTTTAAACAAAGCCAAATGCAGATCTTAGGGTATGTCTCCAATAGTTTCTTGCTGATAGTAATTTGAACTTCTGCATATGAATTATCCAGGAAAAGGGAAAGACCCAAAATAATTTCACTAATGAGGATGAAATCCTACTTAAATACAAACAATAGATTATAACATATACTGGACTTTCATATCTCTATTTTTTTCAGGTCTAATGGCAGCAATATTTGTTTACAGATGACAGTGATTGCTAACATATTTGTCATGTTAGCATATTTTCTTTCTATAGTTTGGGCTGGATATTTGGTCTTGGTTTGCAATGTTATCACTTTAAGTGGACATTTCCGTTCTACTGCCTTTCAAAACTGCTGGATTACAATTCCCATAATTAATTGTAGTCTCTGGGGGTTTGGTCATGTTAACTAGAAATTCTAGGTGTAAAGTAAAAGGTAAAGGAGTCCCTGCTGATTTACTCAACTAGTCATTGCTGACTATAGGGAGCAGTCTCATCTCCATTTCAAGGCCATTGAGCCAGCGGTATCCGAAGACTTTTCCATGGACATGTGGCCAGCATGAAATCACGGAGCGCTGCTATCTCTAATTCTTGGAGTGATAGTATGATATTCCAATGCAACCTATGATAAGTCCAGAGTGTTATTGTTAAGGCTATCAGTAGTTGTGCTAGGCAATTTGCTGCCTCCAGCCACGCAAAAAGGGATGAATGAAACCATTGTGAGTTGTGAGAACTCTTCTAATTTTTGTGGAATAGCACTGAATTTATTGCTTTTTTCTCATCTGCAAAAGATCCCAAAATATTGCCTTTGTATTCAAACTGAAATAAATATGAACTTCCATTTACTGATGAAACAAACCAGCTTCTGAAACAAGTTACTTGGGAAACTACATAGATGATTACACAGTGTAACACAATTTTGTTTCTGAATAATCAATATAATTTTCTAATTGTTTCTATCATAACATGAAAAAACCTTACTTGCCTTACTTCCCTTCCGCTTTTGTGGTCAGGAGAACGAAAAGTTGAAATTTACATACTGTAATTAAGGAAACGTACAAATTGTAACACAATTTTTGTTTCTGAGTAATCAATATAATTTTCTAATTGGTTC
>JAEANM010001115.1:0-10661 GCA_017656035.1 Myanophis thanlyinensis
ATTAGTTCACATAAACACACCATTCTCCTATTCTGGCCCAACCCCTCTGTCAAATTTTAGAAACCATTGTGGCCCGCGAGTCAAAAAGTTTGCCCACCCCTGCTCTAGATCATGGGAAATTGGACCAGGTAGGTGAGAATGGGCTGGAAAAGAGGCTGGGGTGAATGACTCAGCTATTTAGATCTCCAAAATTCATCAAGATCCCCCTCTGGTATGAAAGTCCTTTCAATAAACCACCCAAAATGAATTGTGTGAATAATTGTGCTACAAACTCCAACAGATTATTATAAAAGAAGAGTCATGTCTGGGTGCAGCCTCAAATGTAGAGCATGAAGATACAGTGGTGTAAACTAAATGTTGTCTCAGAGCTTACATATTTTTCACACTGTTGTCACACTTGTACATTAGCCACACTTGTATAACAGCATACCTCCCTGTTCTCTTTCCAGCGCCATCTGTCCCCAGAGGAATTTTACCAGGTGTTTGGCATGACTATTGCTGAATTTGATCGCCTGGCTTTATGGAAAAGAAATGAGTTGAAGAAGCAGGCTCGGCTATTTTGAAAACAGGATATATAAAAACTATATAAATATCTCTATATAGAAGCTCTGTATAGTACAGAGTAGAATCTCTGGCTGTTCTCTTTGGAAGCCTGTAGAGTGAACCGAAGTCTCACAGATATTTTTATGCTCTTTGCTTCTTTTATTCTTTTTTTTTAAAGAGTAACTGTTATTTGGGAAATTTTTCAAGTGTGGGGAGGATGTGGGAACCTGTTTTATACCAAGCTGTTTCTTTTTCTTACATCAATGTTGAGAACCTTGGGCATTATCGCAGCTCACCCGTGAGCCTCTTAAAAGCAAGTCTAGAGAGATAGAATGATGGAACTTGGGGGGAGTATTTTGATAGAGCCAATCATCCTTATACATCTCCCCACCCCTCCCCATGGCTTCAGAATATCGGAAGTAAGCTGCTCAATCAGGCCAAGGATTTATCTCAACCTGCCTTTTGTTTCTAACAGTAGCTCAACAAATATCTTTTGCATTTTTCTATTATTTTCCTCATTATCTTAAACATCTTCAAGGCAATATGTATATTGAATGTTGGCAGGATAAATTTCGGTTTCATTTGTGTCCTTTTATACCTGCATGTTTAAATCTTGGTATAAGAACTCACAACACACACATGTGTGTGATTTTGCACCAAGATTTAAACATGCTGGTCTAAAAGGACACATATGAAACCGAAATCTATCCAGTTGGCATTCTTTTTTTTTTTTCTTATAGCAGACATCCAGATGACTCTTGGAAATTAAAAAGATTGGCTTTATGATGATGAGCATCCCTATGCCTTATGTTCTTCCCTGCATTATCCAGTAATCAGATTGATTACCTGTATGTATGGAGGCTTTATATAGCTATTATTGAGACTAACTATCTTTAAAACGGTTTTTCCATGAATAAATATTAGCTTCCAAAAATTGTTTTTTTTTTCCTCTGAGTTACAATGGCATGCAGCTGTCTTCCATTCCTCTTCAGAGATCTGTAGAAAACCGTGCATAGAAACACTTACTAAAATTCATTCTGGTTCAGTAAAAGATATTCCTACATTCAGGGAATAGAAGTTAGGTTTCTTGGAACACAGAATTATATGCTCACCTAAATATTTAGGTACTTTAACACAATTTTGGATAGCATTTACATTTGCACAGGTCTATACACAGCCTTCCTCAATCTAATGGTCTCCAACCATGCTGGACTAAAACTTCCAGAAGTCATACTGAACTATGGGCACCAGGTTTCTAAAGGCTAGTTGGAGTACAATCTGTGATATACACCCAATTATAAATTATCTTCCTTTCCATTATTTCAATTTTCTCTTCTATTGCTAGTCACTTTAAGCAGTCAATTTAAAAAGAACACTGCTATGAAAGAGCTTAATGTTATAAACATAAGGTCAAACTTTTTAAAAGGGGGAAAAATTACAGGGAATAACTGGCACCACTGTCCAATTCTCAAACAAAACAGTTCTATATCAATGGTTTGTTGAATAAGTCATAATAGTGGCAAGTCATTAACCATAATTTAAAAGCTACTGTGACTTGATTCACATAATATGCTAAGCTAAAATCCAATAAACTATATTATGGCTTGGCATGATATGTGAACCTTGTCACTGTTGTTCTTTAAATAAACTTTGGCTATGGTTGTTAGAAAAAGAATGAAGCTTTACCCAGACAGATGCGATGTTCAAAGCATTACCTCTGAACTTTTATGTGAATTTTATATATGTTTTCTGAAAACAGCAGTCATATTAGGAATCAAACTTTGAACTTTCAAACATGTATAAAACTGTTGGACTGTAGAGAAAAAGAGAAATTGGAGAAGCCTTGGCACTTGAAATGTCTTGTTCATCTTTAATTTAACTAATTTAATTACATACAGTATGTCTGGCCTTTCATGGTCACTAGCCACATTTCTGATATTGTGTCAAATCAGTAGGATCAACTCCTAAATGAAGAAATGTTCACGGATTGTTTTGATTTGGGAGATTGTATGTTTGTTCTTTCTTAAAAGAAAAAGAAATTTCTTACCTAATACACTGTTTGAACAAAATAATTGTGAGTTGTCTCGTATTGTTTTCCTATCGTTTCTTTCCTCTTTGAATGAATTGATTCCAAAGCTGAATCTATGATTTCTAACAAAGTGGGCAAATATGTTTCTTTCTATACTGTATGAACTGACAAAACTGCTCAGAGTTCCTAGAAAGGCTATGGCATTAATTGTAACAAATTAATGTAACAAATACATTCTTCTTTTACATATTAGAGACTAATGCTGTATTAGTGTGGCATCCATTATTGGTATCCAGTTTTGATTCTGTTTTAAGAAAAGTCATTTTGTTAGTGATGTTGTTCTACTTCAATGTCAAGTTCACAATTGGTTTAGAGATGGTCAAAAAGGCCATCTGCAACTCATAATTTTAATATTCCAGTGTTTTATTTCACATTTCTGAAATCAAGGATTATTTAAGAATACAACACATTTTCCTCAGGAAAAAAATGAATATTCTATATTATACATCTACTTACTCTAACTAAGAGAATGCTGATTACATATAGAATTAATGCTGCTTTTTACCAAGTGAAATTGTATATTGTATTACTCATATTAGCTAAGAAAATCTTATAGCTCCATCATCCCCTAAGCATATTAGCAATTTTCATGCTTTTCCTATACAAAGGTATAGCCCTATTCTTATATACTATGGGTTAAGTGCACTCAAAGACGATTATTTCGGAATTGGCAATAGGCAGATTATGCCAAAGTATTACTTTAGGGGTTCCAAACAACAAACAAAAAGAAATTCTCTGGCCAGTAACCACAGATCCTAACTTCTTCATGCAATCAGATAATGTTTACAATATTGAGTTAATAATTCAGTTTCATTTAATGCATTAGTAAATTTGTCTGGTCATATTTATATTGATTTGTATTGATGTCAACGAATTCTAAGAAGTATAAGATCTAAAATATATGCTGAGTTCCATGTAGGCCAAAGCTGCTATAAAACCTCTTCTGCTCCATGGAAGAAAGCCATATTGTGGTAAAAGAAGACTGGAGTGTAAATGCTTCCATTAAAGAATCTGAAGTCATGGCCTGTCTTAATATTTATGGAACATTTTTCAAATTCAAAACAATTTTCAGATGTTAGTTTATTCCAAAGGAAAGCCAGTTAAATTTAAAGCTGAGAGACTAGAATTGAAATTCTAGATAAAACGTGAAGCTTTTGGATCTTTTTCAGCTCTAATGACTTACTTTACAATAGTACCCTATGACAACAAAAGCAACTTAGTGTTCCTGTTTGACAAGTAAACATTACATATGGAAGGTGAAGCTGATCTGTTTGCGCATATGCCATGAAATATGCAGAAGCAAACACTTTAAAACTTGCTTCTATAGAAAATATTTATCAAACCAATGGCTGTATTGTAATATTCTGCTTTACCACTATAGCTGCTCAAGCTGCTATGGTTTCTGTTTCAAGGAGTTTACCAAGTAGAAACTGAGTGTGTTTGATGTGGGCATCATCTTCTTCACTAGCAACATGATGGACTGAGGCCACTAGCTTTTAAAACGAATGTACTCATTTGATAAGGACATTAATAATCATGCTCCATGAAGCATGCTGAATTCTTCACTCAAATGTCTTCAGATGAGCTCCTACCTTAAGGGAGTCTTTCTCAACCTTGAATTCTTTGACAGTGCTTCTTGAGATGATTGTAGCCCATTACCAGAGGATCAGAGGTGAAATTCATCAGGTTCTTACTTCCTGTAAGGAAGGCAGGAAAAAAAACATTCTGGTGTTTTTTCTAGCCTAATCTTGATTGCCCTGCTTACAGAAACTGCCCACCCGGTCACATGACCCACCCACCCCCAACCATGCCCACAGAACTGGTAGTAAAAAAAAATTGAATTCCACCACTGCAGAGGATGCAGGGATGTTCAGAGCCTCCTTATGTTGCAGGGTGCAAGAGAAGAGCAGGAAAGAAAGACAGAGATGGGGAGCAACCATAGGGCAATGTCTTTCAGGAAACCATGATGCAAAGAAGGCTGAACATTGTTACTGTCAAAAACTACAATAACAAGGATGTCCTCTGGGAGGGAGAGGTTTTGCCAGTTATACTCTGCCCCTTGGGGCCAAGATGAAGAAGCTGCTGAATTCTCTACAGATCTCTCTCAACGTATCTCACTTATAAACTAGAAGGCATGCCCAGCCTGGTCTATTCCATTCCTGACACTATGTTATCCTCCTTGTGTCCAAAGAATCTAGTCACAGGATCTTCCCCAAGCTGACTGCTTTCCATCTGTGGTGGCCTTAGGACAGGGGTCCCAAACCTCAGTCCATGGACCAGCACCAGCCTGAAGTATGCCAGGAACTGGGCCATGCAAACAAGCAAAGCCCCATCGCATGTGAAACCACACACCTGTCCAGTCCATGAAAAAAAAAAAAACCTTTCTCTATGGAACTGGTCTCTGGTGCCCAAAAGCTTGGGGGCCATTGTCCTAGGAGGTATGAGAGACTTAAGCTTAAATTGTAACTTGATGTGAGTTTGAGTTTGAGTTTTATTTGATTTATATACCGCCCCCTCTCCCTAGGGACTCGGGGCGGTGCACAGCCAATAAAAAACATAGATACAATAACAATTTAAAATGTGAATCCTCAAACTTCCATGTTTCTCCATTAATTATAACTGCGGGAAAATGGCAAGTTGTTTTTCTTTCTCTGTGTGTGACCAAAAATATAACTAGTCAGCTTTTAGTCCACTTTCCATTAAAGGTAATTTGAAATGGATCTAAATTTGCAGGAATCTTAGCATCATAGAGAAGATAATATATAGTGAGTTGAACATGAAACATTTGTTTTCCTTTTAAACAGAAGTGTTGATATCATTTTTTTAAAAAAAATGGCACAACTGGCAGTAATTTTTAAGCATAATCAACTTTTCAGAGAAGATAAATTCTACCAAGCTTCAGATGATTAGATTTAATATTTCCTTTTGTTATTCAATACAAAGCAAATGAAATATTGTTGTTCTAGGTAATGACATTTGTGGCCAAGTCATTAGCCTTAGATAAATGGCCCCCAAAAAAGGTTTTCTTTTAGGAAATGTTTTGAAGGTTTAATGGCATTGCTTAATTTTCTTCTTTTTTATTTGGTAGAGATGTTTGCATTGATGGAGGATTTTTATACTTATTAAAATGCAAATTATCTTTCCCCTCCCTTTCAGGTTTATGAACTAGTTATTATGTGAGCTTGTTAGCCTTAATTTTAAAAAAATCCGATGCATTACAGGACATGGATCACTTTCTCAGCTAAAGAAAAGAAGAAAGTAATACTGGAAGCAAAATTCTTCTTTCCAGAAAATAAACAAACAAACAG
This sequence comes from Myanophis thanlyinensis, assembly GCA_017656035.1. NCBI lineage: Eukaryota > Metazoa > Chordata > Lepidosauria > Squamata > Homalopsidae > Myanophis > Myanophis thanlyinensis. The sequence goes on from JAEANM010001115.1 coordinate 5,941, forward strand.
ACACATACATACATACATGCACACATTCATTTTGTAGAACCAGGAATGGATTGGAAATGCTATCCCCAGAATGAGGATGAGCTATTTGTGCCTAATATCAGCCATGAAAATCAGGTTGGGTGGTCTCTATACAGCTCTAGAGCTTTGTTATTTTCATAATTCCTACTGCTATTTTTGCTTCACTTCCAATGGATTAGTTGAATAGATCTCTGACTCACAGCATATGATGTATGTCTGGCACATGTGGATACACTCACAAAATAATCTCCTTCACAAAATCTACTAATCCATTTAATCTAAACCTAATGTACTTCAGAAATGTACTTCACAAACTGAACATGAAATCATATATATATATATATATGAAAATGAGTGATTACTTCTCAGGCAATGTTTAGGTTAGATATTATTACAATATAGATCTTTGCAATATACTGCCATAGAAAATATATGAGCTGATTGTTAGCCCTTTAAAAGATCTGATGTTTTGTAAAAGGAATTTAGGTTGCCTAGAATTGTGGAATGCCAACAGGTTTAATTAAGACCTCTCTTAATTTTAATATCTTATTATCCTATAGATTCTTCTAGTCAGTTCTCTTTCTCCTTTCCTTTTACAGTTCATTTTTTTTCAATTTCTAATTAACTTTTAATTGTATCAGGTCAATGTGTACACATATTAAAAGTATGTAAAAATGTAAACAATAGATGCCCAAAAATGTAGCAGGGACAAAGTGAAGATAAACGTAATACGCTACAAAGTAGTCAATGTCATAGTAAATCCAGACTGCCAAATTCAAGCTAAATTTGAAGTCATCGGGACAATAATATTGCAAACAAACGTATAAATGATTGAAATCTAGCATATTTACCTGGGATTAATATTTCATATAAAACAGATTTGAGTTTTGCCTCTCAGACTGTGAATCACTGCCAACAGGATGACTGCACCACTGTTTCCCTGTGGGAGAGATTGCATGACCACAAAATGAGGTGGGGGGAGAGGGAGCTTCCTGCACCAAATTGGCTACTTTGTGACAAACCCTCAAAGTGAATGATGAGGTATGACTTCAAACTAAGAGGTCTGTGAATCATACCAAGAATCTGATTTTGTATTGCTTCTCAGTAAGGAGCTAAGAAATGCTGAAAAGTAGGAAAAGTTTTCTTTTCTTTTTCTCTCCTTTCTTATCCCTTCCCTCTCCTCTCCTCTCTTTTCTCTTTTCTTTTAACAAGCCTGTACAGATAGTTCCCAACTTACAGCAGTTCATTTAGTGATCATTCAACGTTACAACGGCACTGAAAAAAGAGAGTTATGACCATTTTTCCCATTAACAACGGTTTCAGCATCCCCATGCTCATGTGATTAAAAGCCAGACATTTGGCAACTGACTCATATTTATGACTGTTGCAGTATCCTGGTGTGTGTGTGTGTGTGTGATGTGATCCCCTTTTGTGACCTTCTGACAAACAAAGTCAATGGGGAAGCCAGATTCACTTAACTACTGTGTTATTAATTTACCAACTGCAGTGATTCACTTAATAGCTGTCGCAAGAACGGTCATAAAATGGGGCAAAACTCATTTAACAAATGTCTCACTTAGCAACAGAAATGTTGGGCTCAACTGTGGTCGTAAATCGAGGCCTATCTGTATTAGTCACTCTTTACTACTATTGAGAATATTATAGGCATGAATAATCTGTGCTGCCAAAGTTCCCAATTTTCTGCACCAGGCATGGATTCCTCCTTTATCTTTGAATGGCTAAGGAGCCTGTTTGGCAGACATTCAGAAATGAAGTAATACAGTACAGACATCCATCAAGGGCTACCCTTCCCATCAGAACAGTTGCCCCAGTTAGCAGATGCTGGATGGCAGAAAGCAATGGCAAGAGATTGAATATCTGTCCTCTGCCTGGTTTGCTTGGCTGTTGCCGGCCAATGTAGTGGGTGACGTTTTTCCATCACCTGGGATGATAGAAGAACTAGAAGAATCATATTTTTCATCTAGAGCTGCATTTACAAGATGATGTGGGTTTGTATGTGCTGTGTCATTCTTAGGCAACAAAACACTCTGAGCAAGCAGCCCATAACTGAATCCCATTGGAACTCAGCAACCTATCTGGGTAGAAAATATATGATAGGTTTGCAATACATCCCTTCTCACCCACCCACCCTTTTTTCCCCTCTTTTTTCTTCTTCTTACCTTCATGTCAGTGTTGGCTCTTGCTGACTGCTGTGACTGCTTGGATTTTGAGAAGTAGCTTACTTTCTTAAGCGCTGAGAGAAAGTGACTTGCCCAAAGACACCTAGCTGGATTGGAGCCTAAAACAGAACAATTCATAGTTTCTAGCCTTGAGCCTATAGCAGAACAATTCATAGTTTCTAGCCAAACTGGCTCTTCTAACCCCATTTGTATGTGTATAATAAGCTTTGGTGCTGCCACTTCTAAGAACCTCTCTTGCCTGGAGCTAACCATGCTGTAAATATACCCTAGCAATATTCTGGGGAATCCCCACAATCTTGCTTTCATCTCATCCCTAGCCTAGAAGTGAAACAGCTGTGCTTTAGCTGTACTGGTCTTAAAAGGAGGTCTCAAAGCGTGAACAATTGTTAGGTTTTGTCCTGGAAAGAATTCAGATAGCAGGCAGTGACAGTACAGTACAGTACAGCCTACAGTACAGACAGAATTGGAGGTGTGGAGAACAATTTTCAAGCCAGGATAGTTTTTCTGCTGAACCAAAGAAGGGAAGATTGAGCTTCAATTCAGTCTTGGAGAACACCCCTAACTCTACTTAGAAGGAGTCTGCCTACAGTGGGATATACCAGAAGAGATCTGAAAATTATGACATCGTGTCTCCTTCAGCCAAATGCATTGCAATTTTCTTACTTAGGAAGACAAATAGTATCCTACACTCTCCAACATATGGCAAAGCATATTTAGCATGTAATCACACACTGCCCAGCCTTTATGACCTCAGTGCCTAGAGTTTCCTATATGAAGTATGAACACTACTAGAAAATTAACATGTAATAAGGAAAAACAAGTTCTTGGATCCACTGGAAAAATTTACTTTGGATTAATGACAGAGGCTTTATAAACTGCCAAAAACTATGTGTGAAATACAGAAAAGAGGGCAAGGGAAAAGCTAACAATGTACACAGAGATGTATGTACCTTATAGGTCTCATTCTATGTTTAGAACTACTATTTAGATCTACTATTACATGAAGCTTAGATTTATTTGAACAGTATTTTACATTTTGGGGGGGGGGGGGGACGACGACCAGGAAATGCGAGTTAAGTAACCAATATCAGCCTGGACAAACATAGCTGGAGATGGGCAGGCGCGCATCCACGGAGCGAAGAGATGGAGTGGGGGCGGGAAGTGCCCTTTTAACGTGAGGAAGGGGGGGGAAAGCGCGCACCACGGAGCGCGGGCAAGCGGGCTACGAGGCTAGGCGGCCCCCGCACACACGCGCTCCAGGGAGCAGAGACTATTGTTGTTGTGTATTGCACAGGCGGCCGCACCTGGTCCGGAAGGGCGGGGCAAGCTAGCGGAGTCGACCCAGCGCCGGCGGAGGTCGGCTCCGCGAAGGGGCGCATCTTGACAGGGCGGCGCTAAGACCCGGCGGTCTTGCCGAGGCGGAGAAAGCGGCAGCTAGGGAGGGACCGCTCGGCGATTGTTTGAGGGAGCCGGTTGAGAGGTTGACATTTGTGCGTGCCGCGGAGCGGTGCTCATCCTTCTGCTTTACTCGGAGTCGGACCGAGCCGAGCCGAGCCGAGCCGAGTCGCGCTGGGAGCTCCCCGAGCTCAGTGGGCGGCTGTGGGCAAGCGGTACCGGCGGGGGCGCACGTGGAGCCCAACCTGTCTCCCGCTTCCCGCCGTTCCCGCTCCGGACCATGGACAGACTCAGCGGTAAGCCTTTGCCCGAGCCGAGGGTTGCTCCGCCTTAGCTTCGAGGTGTCTTTAAAAAAAAAAAAAAATCTATTTAACGGGACAGGCGGGCTGAGGGAAACGTCAGTTCACGCTCCCGGGAAACCGGCGCCGCTGCCGTTGCGTTGATGGCGAAGACTGAAACGGCGTCTCTCCTGTGGCTCCCAGGGACTCTTGCGTCGCTTTGGGAAGAAGGCAGGCTAACGGGCTGGAGGAGGGAGAGGGGCTTTAAAAACCAGCGCAGGCTTTACAGCGCATCCCTAAGACGCCGAGGGCTTCCTCTCCCCACGGATCTCTTGGCGCCGGTCTGCCAATAGGAAGCCTTTCGTTTTTGGGCACAAGTGCGGCAAGTTGTCCCCCTGGAACGAGAGCCATCGGTCTAGTCCGGGGAGGTGTGTGTGTGTGGGGGGGGGCGAGCCACGCCCACTCGAGCTCGCATTCACGACACGTTCCGCGTGGGGACAGTTCCATTGTGGGGCTCGAACGCGGGGGAGAGAGAGAGGGGTAGGGAAAAATATAGGGGGGTATGGGTGGGAGGAAGAACGGTCGGAATCCCGAATGGTAGCTTTGCCAAACCGACTCGCGAGTGTATGCACAGAAGCATTTGCGTCCGTGCGCGCGCGCGCGTGTCGTGTTTGTGAAGGGGGCGGCCGCCACCACGTCGCGACAAGGAGAAGCAGAATTGTGGGAAGGCCTCCGGTGTGGAAGAGACCTAAAGGGCGAGCTGTGCGCGGCCAAAAGCTTCCACCGCGGCATTGTCTTCTTACTAGGGCTTTGTGTAACCTGGGAGGCG
>JAEANM010001116.1:0-29686 GCA_017656035.1 Myanophis thanlyinensis
AAGGAAGGAAGGAAGGAAGGAAGGAAGGAAGGAAGGAAGGCAGCTTCTTGTTAGCTCAGTCCTCATCTGGCCAAGGCATGAAAGCAAGCCACTCTGCCACTCTGGGTCTGCTGTCCCTTCGGTTTCCCAGGACTCTTGTGAGAAGGAGGAGGAGATGAACACCCCCCTTTTCCTTTTTTTAATATGCTCCTCTAGAGGTCTGGAGCTAGGGTTCCTTCGACTTCTGCTGCTGGGCTTCTTGGGTGCTGAAATGCGTGAGGATGGCACTGCAGACGCCCTCCAGCTCCTTCTTCCGCTCCTCATAGGCCTTCTTGGGTGCTAGGCGGTTGTCCTCCATCCAGGCAGCTGCCTCCTCGCATATTTCCAGCAGCCTCCGCTTGGCCCGGTCATCCAGGGACTTCTCCTCTGCCGCCCTCTTGAGCTGGAGGGTGCTGGCCTCCAAGGCGTTGAGGGCTTCCAGCTTCTCCTCCTCCAGCTTCTCCTGCGCTCGATGTTCCTCCTCCTCCTGCAGGATTCTGTCCATCTCTTCTCGGTCCAGCCGGCCCCGAGTATCGCTGATGGTGAGCTCTTTCTTATTGCCTGTGTTTCTTTCTGTGGCTGAAATGGTGAGGATGTTGTTGTGGTCAATCTGAAAGGTGACCACAATAATTGGGACACCTCGTGGTGCTGGCTGAAGGCCGCTCAGGGTGATGATACCCAGGAGACGGTTGTGCTTGGTCAGCACGCGCTCCCCTTCGTAGATCTGCAGGAAGAGGCTGCTCTGCTGGTCTTCCGTGGTGGAGAAGTTCCTGCTCTCCTTTGTGGGGATAGGAGAGTTGCGCTTGACCACTACGTCCATCACACCCCCCACCGTCTCCAGCCCCAAGGAGATGGGGGTCACATCCAGGAGGAGAAGATTCTGCAGGTTTTGGTACCGGTGGCCAGTCAGGATGGCAGCTTGGATGGCTGCCCCATGGGCCACCACCTCCTCGGGGCTGATGCTTTTACACAACATCTGTCCATCAAAGAACTTGGACAGGAGCTTCTGGATCATGGGGATGTGCGTGGAGCCTCCCCCCAACCCAATCTCATGCACCTGGCTCTTCTTGAGCCCTGCGTCCTCCAGCACTTGCTGCACCTGAACTATGGTTGCCTGAAAGAGGTCGCAACACAAATCTTCAAAGCAGGCCCGGGTGACCGTGGTGTGAAAGTCAATTCCCTTGTAGAGTGAGTCTACGGAGACTGTGGCTGTTGTATTCGAACTCAAGGTCTGTTTGGCCTTCTTACAGGCCGCCTTCAGTCTTTGCATCGCCTTCCTGCTCTCAGCGGGATCCTCCTGAAATTTGTTCTTGAACTCTTGGGCGAGCTGGTTGGCCAGCCTTTGGTCAAAATCCTCCCCCCCCAAGTGGGAATCCCCCGCTGTAGCCACAACTTCAAAGACGCCATCTTGGGCAGTGAGGATGGAGACATCAAAGGTACCCCCACCCAGATCGAAGATGAGGATGTTTTTCTTCCCTTTACGTTGGCGGGCCTCCTTGAGCCCATAAGCCACCGCAGCTGCAGTGGGCTCGCTGAGTAAACTCAGGACGTGGAGCCCCGCAATTGCCCCTGCATCAATGGTGGCCTGGCGCTGGGCGTCACTGAAGTATGCTGGGACCGTGATGACAGCCTGAGTGACCGGGCGGCCTAAGGAAGCCTCGGCTACCTGCTTCAGCTTGTACAGCACCATGGCAGAGATTTCCTCGGGGTACAAAACTTTCTCCACCCCTCGGTGGGACACCTGGATTTTTGCCTTGCCATTGCCAGCCTCCACCACATGGTATGGCCAGTACTTCAGGCCTGACTGCACGGACGGATCATCATACCTGCGGCCGATCAGCCGCTTCACGTTATAGATGGTGTTTTCTGGGTTGAAGCTGGCCTGGATCTCTGCCGGTTCCCCTACCAGGCGCTCCCTATCAGTGAAAGCCACGCAGCTGGGGGTGGTGCGGCTGTTGTGGTCATTGGCCAGAATCTCCACCCTCCCCCTCTGGCAGACTGCCACGCAGGATTTTGTAGTGCCCAGGTCAATCCCCACAGCTGGACCTTTGGGGCAAATTCTGGACGTGTCTGGTCTCAACACGAAGGGAGTCTCTGATCTGGAGGTGGGCCTGGGCACGTCTGCATGGCTGAGGTCAGCTCCCATAGGTAGCTCTTTATCTCTGAGCAACCCCTGGCCTTCTGCCAAAGATGGAAAATTGGCAATCCCAGGGGGCAGCTCTTCTTGGGCCCTGTGCCCCCCACTTCTCCCAGCCTTTTCTTCAGAGGACAGAGGACCCCCCCCCCCCATCACTGTGCATGTCACAATGGGCTCTTGGGGCTTGCTGGGGGGCTCAGTGTCCCCAGCAGATGGCAGCCTCTTTCCTCTTCTGTTTCCCAGTGGAGATTCTGCTGCAGAGCCCACCATTGTTTCCACCTTGAGAAGATGGGTCAGGGGACTTTTCTCTTGGGACAGCATCTTGACTCACTCCCTGCTTCCAGCCATGCTTGGGGAAGTAGACAGTACCTCTGGGTAAGTGCAGACTGCCTTTGGGCAGGGGTCTGGTTGTATTTTCTGTCCCTGATCCAGATCCCATTTGTGGTGGGTTTCAGAGCCAGACACCAAAACAAAATCCTTAAATGGAAGAGAGAACCCACCCCACATCTGGAGAATGTGAACTAAACACTCTGTTCAAAAACACCTAGAGAAAGCACACACTGACATAAAGCAAGACTTTTGAAAGTCCAGATGGGCTCCATCCTTGAGCTGTAGTGGGTGTCCTGGGAGGGAAGGTCATCCAAGGATCACCTCTGAGTCACTAATTTCTCCATGACCTTCTAGACTGTGTCAAGAGCCAGACAAAGGGAGAGCAAGCCGAGCTGTGTGGCTCTTGTGTTCTTGCACTTTTGAGAAGGTGTCTTGCGGTTTACGAAGGGGAGAAGCCACCTTGGAGTGGACTTGACCCTCTACTTAGGCCAGGGGGGACTTTGGCCAGCTGGGCAGTTACTCAGATGATTTGCCTGGCCCACCCTTAATGCCTCTTCTCTTGCTTTGGCCAATTTCAATTCAATTTCAATTTCAAATTTATTGGTCACATACACAGTCATACATGGTACGATATGCAGTGAAATCCTTACGCAACTGCGGGTAAGTTAGGTAGGAAGGGAGAGTGGGGGGCCTTCCTGCTAAGCCTCAACTTGTGGTTGGACTCTGGTCATGTGACTGATCTGGGCCTAAAAACCATTAGTGAGAAACTAAATGGTTGTAGTCAGAGAGGGACTAATTTTTTACCCATAGTTTTAATGCGCCCTTTGGATGGAACAGCGTACTCTGGCACTCGGCTGATTCATTCCATGTCTTCCTTCGACTCAGCGGCCTCAGGGTCTCCTTCCGCACGCTCTTCTGTTGCTTCGCCTGGGTCGAGGCCGGTGTAGACCAAGTCCCATGCTTCTTCCAGGTCCTTCTGCCGCTTCTCGCATTCCTCTTTCTCTGCCAAGGGGTTCCCCTCCAGCCAAGAGGCAGCACCGTCACACATCTCCAGCATCCTTCTCTTGGCTTTCCCATCCAAGAGCTGCTCTTCTGCCACCCTCTTGAGCTCCAGGGTGCAGGACTCCAAGGAGTTCATGGCTTCAATCTTTTCCTGCTGGCTCTGGTCGTTTGCCCGGAATGCCTCCGCTGTCTGCACAATCATCTCTATTTCCTCCTTGCCCAGGCGTCCGCGGGTGTCCGAGATAGTCAAGTGGCTGGTGTTCCCTGTCTCCACATCCTTGGCCGAGACGGTCAGAATGTTGTTCTCGTCTATAGAGAAGGTGACCAGGATGACTGGGACCCCACAGGGGGCTGGGGGGATGCCTTTCAAGGTGAACATGCCTAAGAGGTGGTTATGTTTGGTCAAGGCCCGCTCTCCCTCATACACCATGAACAAGATGGTGTCTTGGTCATCCTCAGTTGTGGTGAATTCCATGACCTCTTTTGTTGGGACAGGTGAGTTACGTTTTATGATTGTTGCCATGACACCTCCTTGAGTATTGATTCCCAGAGACAAAGGGGTGACATCCAGAAGAAACATATTCTGCATTTTGGCCGTCCGGTTGCCCGTCAAGATGGCGGCCTGGACAGCTGCCCCATACGCCACAGCTTCATCAGGGTTAATGCCTTTATTCAGCTCCTTGCCATTGAAGAAGTCCTTTAGCAGCTTCTGGATCTTGGGGATGCGGGTGGAGCCGCCAACCAATACTATGTCCTTGATGTCCCCTTTGCTCATCTTGGCATCTCTCAAGGCCCTTTCGAGGGGCTTCAGGGTGGCTCGAAATAGATCGGAGCAGAGGTCCTCGAACCGTGCCCGGGTGAGGGTGATGTGGAAGTCCACCCCTTGGAAGAGGGAATCCACAGAGATGCTGGCACTGGTGCAGGAACTCAAGGTGCATTTGGCCCGCTCGGCAGCCGTCTTCAATCTCTGCAGAGCCTTCTTGTCCTGGTGGAGGTCTCTCCTGTGCTTCTTCTTGAACTCCTCTGCAAGGTGAGCCACCAGCCTCTTGTCAAAGTCCTCCCCGCCCAGGTGGGTGTCTCCTGCAGTGGCCTTGACTTCAAAGATGCCGTCCTCCACGGAAAGTATAGAAACGTCAAAGGTGCCTCCACCCAGGTCAAAAATGAGGATGTTTCGGCCTCCTGCCTCTTGGTTCCTGGCATCCAGGCCATAGGCGATGGCAGCTGCCGTGGGCTCATTCAGCAGCTTTAGGATCTGGAGGCCCGCAATGACTCCGGCATCAATGGTGGCCTGCCGCTGGGCATCACTGAAGTAGGCAGGCACTGTAACAATGGCTTGGGAAACAGAATAGCCCAGGTAGGCCTCAGCTGTTTGCTTCATCTTGGCCAAGACCATGGCAGAGATCTCCTCAGGGTAGAAGGTCTGTTGTTTGCCTTTGTGGAAAACTTGGACTTTTAGCTTCTCCTGGTGGCTCACCACAGTAAATGGCCAGTGTTTCATGTCCTCCTGGACGGCAGCATCCTCGTACTTGCGGCCAATCAGCCGCTTGGCGTCAAACACCGTGTTCTGGGGGTTGAGAGAGGCCTGGCTCTTGGCTGGGTCCCCGATCAGGTGTTCTGTGTTGGTGAAGGCCACATAGCTGGGCGTAGTCCGCTTCCCTTGGTCATTGGCGATGATCTCTACTTTGTCGTGTTGACAGACAGCCACGCAAGAGAAGGTGGTTCCAAGGTCAATCCCGATGGCCAGGTCATTTTGCTTAGGCATGGTGATGTCCCAGAGGGTGACCGACTCAGGAGTGGACGGAAGTGACGGTTCTCATGAGAGATGCAGATGTCTCCCCTTTTCTTTTGCCCTTTTTCTTTTTCTAGGACCAAAAAGCTGGACGACCAGGGCTTAGATTTTTCCTAAGGATCATGGCATCATCTTCCTTGCCTAGAGCTGGGCACTTGGGCCTCTCCTTGCTCTGAGGGTCCCCAGCCTTCCTTTCCAGCCGAGGCGATGACTTCACCATCAGACATCACAATGGGGTTTGAACTGATAGCACTTCTTAAGCCTGAGTCACCTCCTTCTATGGCTCTTCTGCTGCTTGGGTGGGATCTGAGGCCCCGTTCATCATAGGCTGTCGCTTCCAGACAAATCCTCAGTGGAGGTGCTGGGGAAGCCCTAGGACTGGATCTGGGGACACCAGTGTCCCATGTTGCTTGGCTGGGGAAGGAAAGCTGTCTTGGTGGGGAGGATCGGCAGCCACCCTGGCTAGAAAAGGGGGGACGAGACAAGGCTCAAGAAAAGGCATTTTCCCAGGCATCTGATGCACCACTTAGCAGCCCTGCCAGTCCTCAATGATGAGCCTGCTCAGGATATGGGTTCTGTGCTCCCACTGAAAGCCGAGCAAGAATCCAGAGGCTCCAGCTTTGCAGTAATGCGACAATGGAGCTCCTGTGGCAGCCGTGACCTCTGGGGAGGAAGGGAAAGTTTTCCCAGGAGCGGCCTTGATAGACTCATCTTCGGTGGGAGAGAGACCTCTACACTACAGCCATTGCCATTGGAATGTGGGGCAAACGGGAGGAACCTCTGGATAGAACAATGGAGGCTACATTGCAGTGTAAAGGATGTGTGTGTGTGTGTGCGTGTATGTGTGCACGTTGTGTGCACCTCAGGTTGGAAAAACCACTGTCCTGTCCATTCTCTCATTCCTCTTTTGAATACAGGCATCAGCCCCATGGTGGAACTTATCTTTTCTCTTCAGAAGGAGGTCAAAGGCTATGTGTGGGGACAGTTCTCCAGAGACACCATGTGGCTGCTGTGTGCCGGAATCTCAGTCTGGCTCCATCTGCACAGTCTTTTTTTGGCTCCCAGGGCTTTGACTGCCCCCACCCAGGGATGACAGCCGCAGAGGAACAGGTGCACCTCTCTCTTGATTTATCTGTTGCAGCCCCCTCCTCTCAAAAGCGAAGGAGGCAGAGGGTCTTGTGGGTCTGCAGTCGGCTTTCACAACTTTTGCACAAACTTTCTATCCATGGCTATGAACCAGCTCCTCTGCCAAATCTCCTGCCCTCTATCTCTGAAGGAAAGGAAAGGACCAAGTGTTTTCACCTGCCCTTTGACCCCCAACTGAGAACTCTGAACTGCTTGTGACTTTCGGAGCCTCCTGGCCACTATCTTCAGAACCTCCTTCCGCCTCGAGGGGAAGTGCTGGTGAGGATGGCCTGAAAAGGGATCCCCAAATGCCACCTTGCTCACAAGGAGAACTTGAGATTCACCTCTAGGTGAGAAGACTCTGGCCTCTGACCGTTTTGTGACCCAGAAGCAGACAGAGCCTCTTCTGACCAGACCTCATCCCTTCTTGGGGACAGCAGAAAGGGAGATTGGGACCGGGGGTGGGGGGAGGTTGTTGGTCAGTGGCAGGAAGGAGAGTTGCACACACAGGCATCCAAAATGGGTGTCAGGGGATTTTACACTCTGCCTCCCTGCCTGCACCCAGTCCGATGACCATGGGAAGAAGAGCGCCTCCCCCCACAGCTTCTCCATTGAAATGGTTTATGTTACAAATATTTAAATCCCACCGGAGTCTTGTGGTTGGATTGAATCTTCCCTCACTGCCTCAAAGGTAGTTTGAGGGAGACAATCACCCCGAGGATGGACAAAGTCCACTCCTTCCATTGCGTGACCCAGCATAGACATTCAGAAGCCTAGAAATACACACAGGGAGCAGGGAGGCACATAGAGGGAAGAAAACTCTACTTGAGGACACGTTGGAGTTCCTCAGAGCCTTCACTTGCTCGTCTATATTCTGCACACACCTATCGGCATATGTGCAAATATGTGAGAGGGTTGAGCCTAAAATACCACCCCCCCCCCATCATTCTGCTATGGGGGATCTGAAATAGCAAGGCCTATTTACAGCCTCTGCCTCGATTGCTGCCTCTGGGGGAGGGATCGGGTTGCAGGGCCTGCAGCCGCTGCCAAAGGTCCTTCTCTCTCCCTTCCACAAAATGCCCATAGCCAGAGCCCCGAGGAAGACACCAGGCGCCCACGCAGGAGGCTGGCCAAGGCGCTTTGCAGAAAAGGGCTAGCTAGGATCGATCACCCGTGGCCTCCTCCCACTGTTCTGATGTTCTGAAAAGAGGCAGGTGCAGGACCAGGCGAAATCGGGGAGGCCTTCCTTGAAATTGGGGCCTTTTCCATTGGCCAGGAGCAGTGAGGGAGAGCAGCTTCCTTCCAAGGCTGCATGGATTGGAGGGGGGGACCTCCTTACTTGCCAAAGCTGCCACACCCACACCTCCCATACAGAGGCTTCCTCCTAAAAACTCTCTTCCTCCTCCTGGTCTGCAGATACGGTAAGGGGAGGGAAGGGGAGAGGGGTGGGGATGTTTGCGATTCCTGGGGGGCTTTGTTGCAGGAGGTGCACGGGTGCCTGGCACTGTGCACTCACCAAAGCTGCTTTTCATTCCGCACAGTGCAAGCCCGCTGCAGGATCCTGCGTTGCAATTCAGAATATGTGGCCTCCACACTCCCCCTGCAGGGTCCTGGTAAGAGGGCGGCCCATTGCCTGGCCTTGCGCGCTTATGCCCGCTGCACCCGCCACACAGCCCGCACCTGCCGCGGGGACCTAGCCTTCCACCTGGCCATCCACGGCATTGAGGACCTCATGGCCCAGCACAACTGCTCTAAGGAAGGGCCCAGCCCGGTGCCCCCCCCCCGCCACCCCCCCCGGGCTGGGTCCCCAGACCTCTGCAACTACGAGAAGGTCTTTGCCCACAAGCATGGCAGGCCCCCCACTTACCAGCACTGCGCTTCCTTCGGGGACCCCCATGTCCGGACCTTTGCGGATGACTTCCACACCTGCCGCGCGGAGGGCTCCTGGCCACTGCTGGACAACCACTACCTGTTTGCCCAGGCCACCAACACCCCCGTGGCCAACGGATCGAATGCCACGGCCACAAGCAAGGTGACCTGGCGGCTGCTGCTGCTGCTGCTGCTCTAAAGTGTGGGGTGAGAGGAGAGGTGCCTGGGGGCTGGGGGGAACTCGGGGCTCAGGCCTGCAATCTGAAAATTCTTCAAGCAGCTGAATTAGGAGACCCACGGGGTAAATTCAGGAGTCCCACAGGTGCAGATGGACAGCCAGGGATTGGGATCTTCGGGACAAACTGGAGGAGCAGAGGGAAGCCCCCCTCAACCAAATGCAGCTCCTCCTGACTCCAGGGAAGGGGTGTCATGGGCCACCTGCTGCCGCTGCTGTTGCTGATCTTCCCCTCTTTCCAGATCACCATCATCTTCAAGAACATGAAGGAATGCATTGACCAGAAAGTCTACCAGGCCGAGGCAGACAACCTCCCAGCAGCTTTTGTGGATGGCTCGGTGAACGGAGGAGAGCGGCCTGGCAGGGACAGCCTCAGCATCCTTGAGCGGGTTCCCGGGCAGCATGTGGAGATCCAGGCAGCCTACATTGGCACCACCATTGCGATGCGCCGGGCAGGGAAGCGGCTGTCCTTCTCCATCCGCATGGCCAAGGAGGTGGCTGGCTCCTTCACTGATGAGCAGGACCTGCAGCTGTGCGTGGGCGGATGCCCTCCTAGCCAGCGCATTTCCCGGCACCGCAGCTGCTGCGGCCACGGCACCATCACCGCCGAGAAGGCCCGCCGGCTGTGCAAGGAGAAGCTGCCAGTGGAGGACGTCTATTTCCACTCATGTATCTTCGATGTGGTGGCCTCGGGGGACATCAACTTCACCCTCGCAGCTCGTGGCGCCTTGGAGGATGCCAGGCTCTTCCATCCAGATGCCAAGAAGCTTCACCTCTTCCAGCATGAGGCTGCCCACCAGGCTGCCAGCAGCTCCTTCCTCTGCCTCACCCTGGCTGTGATTCTGGCACTTGCCTGAGAGGTCTAAACTCTGCCACCAATGTTGGCAGCATCCGGAGCATCTTCCTCCTGAGGTGCCAGCTACAAAGGTGGGGTGAGGGGCTCCCTGAGGGTCTCAGAGACCCTGGCCAGCCTAGGAGCCTCCCTGGAAAGAGCCTGAACTTGCTGCTCAGAGCGGCCCCACTGGGCAATTTCTGCGGCAACAGAGATTGCTGGGTGGCTGGTGATGTCAGTGGTTTTTTTTTAAGGAAATGTTTCATACTGTATATGAAGTGGGAGACTGAAGAGAGCCTCTCTGGTCTGTGGCAGATGTTTTTTCCTGGAGGCAGCGAGAGGAGAACTGGGAGGACAGACCTTCTCCTCTCCCCCAAGCCCTCGGAAAATGGGTCCAGGTTCAGGCTTCCTTCAGTCCCGAGGCGGCCCCGAGGGCAGTTTGCTGCAGGGCTGTGGGGAGGGTGTCTTTGGTAAGCCTTTGGCTTCTCCCTTTGAGACAAAGGACTGAAATCCAGCTGGGGGAGAAGTCAGCCATCCTCTGGCCCACCAACACTCTGGCCTGGGCAGCTTTTCCTTCCCAGCGGCTTTTCTATTCTCACGCTGGAGAGCTCAGTTAATCTGCCACCCATGCTGGACATCTATTTATGCAGTAACACACCCACACCCACACCCTCCACCGCTCACCCCCTCCCGTCCCTGTCATTTGTTTCTATGCTGCTTTGCTGCTTCTCAACAGGTGAAGCTCGAAATAAGGGAGCAGCCTTCCCCCAGCATTGCACCAAGCCTGTTGTAGGGGGGAGGGGAGTCACACTGATCCTGCCCTCCCAGTCCCTGACTAGGGTGGGACTGTTGCGCCCCCTTGTGGTGGCTGGCTGTAGCTGGCTGGGAGGACAAGTTCAGTGGAAGTTAGGGAGAGAGACGGCTGAGGAACCTCGGGGTTCCTGCCCCCAACAACATGCAGATCTCCCCACCTCCCATCTGGCTCCTGGGGAGGGGCTTCTTCAGAAAGAGCAGTTGTGTCGCTCAAAGTCACCCAATATAATTTGCTGCTGGGATTTTGTTCAAGGTCGCTGGGTTCCCTCTTGCTTTGGGTCCCGATTATGAGAAGGAAGGCCATTTGCTCGCTCAGTTCCCAGGCAGCTGTTTCCCAGTCTTTGGACACCTCCAAAGACTGGGAAACGGCTGCCTGGGAACTGAGGGAGCAAATGGCTGTCATCAAATTCCTGAACGAAGGGGCATCCTTGTCAAAGGGAGTTGGCATTTCCTGTAGCATCCAGTCTTCTATCAGCTGCAATTCCTGCATTAAATGGTGGGATGGGATGTCTTTGTTTTGGTTTTTAGTTCTGTAGACTATGCACAGAATAATGTCCCTTCAGAAGATGGATGTTTGTATCTGACTCTGGTCTGAGAAAGCAGAGTCATGGTTTACTCAGGCATTGCCTGAATAAACAACCCTGGCAAAGTTACTAATATGTACGGAATAAAGAAAACAAATCCAGATATTTATGCATTAAGTACCTTTCCCATCCTGGTAGGTAGATTCTGGTCTCCTCTCGCTATTTCTGCTGCCTGTACCTGTCCGTTCTTCTATGTCCTGCACTCTGGAAAGAGAGAAAACAGATCTGGCTAGGGGTTCTATGCCCCCTTCCCAGAACATTTGCATTGGTGTAGTTAACCAAATGCAACTGAGGAATAAAACTCAAACAAACCAACCAACAAACAAACAAACATTTTTCCTTCATTAAATAAAACATTTTATCAAAGCAAAAGAGCCAGTTGCTACAGCTTTGGGTTATTCCCATCATCCTTGTAGAAACATCTGGACCATTTGCAAATCAAGAAGTCCCAGGGAACATGGGTGGAGTTTGGACAGCCACCTTTCCCACGTGTGGCAACCACCTGGCTTACTTAGAAATCAGCTCCTGGAGCAGCAGGAGGGTTCCTCCTGACCCACTTTCTCTCAGCCTGTGAGGTGAACTAGCAGAGTTTTCAGGGAAGGGATTAATATCTCTGTTTTGTTTAACAGTGCAAACACCAGCCAAGCCTATGGGAAGATTTGGGTGGAATTTTTTTTAAACACAAGACATAAAACCCATCAACCATCTGGAGAGGCTGCTGAGCAACTGTTCTTACGACTTTCTTTTTCTGTGTCTGGGGAAGGACTTCCTTTTACAATGTTTGGCATAGTTTAACATAAATTTATGGCCTTCTCTCTCCCCCAAATCTCTGTGTGCGCATGCATGAGATGCTCAAACCAGCTGGCCAAGTTTCTGGATTTAAGCAACTTGCAGATGGAAAATAATGAGAGCCTTTCATATCAAGATGCCAATGGAAGTCCTTCAATTTCCTTGCTGGGCAAGTTTTCAGCTCAAAATATACTTTGCCAAGCCTTCTTTTAAGAGTAAATGCATTAAGTCACCCATGTTTTGCAAGAAAAATATACACAGAGAAAAAAAATGTGTGAAATTATTTGCAAACATGTTTTAATTTGAATTTGTATGTTTTTTTTTAAAAAAGGAACAGAGACGCCTGAGGGAAATAGAGTGGGATTGATGAAAGTGGAAAAGAACTGGGGTGGTGGTGGTGTTATTGTGTTCCCTTTTTCTCCCAAAATTTCTATTCTGGGAACATAAATTGATTCACGTCAGGATGTCCAGGGCCACAGAAGGTCCCTGGCAGGGAGGAATTTTACTCTTGGATCTAATGATTCTTTGTTTAGTCAGGGGATGCCCAGGATTTTGCTTGTTGATGAATTGCCTTCTCTGGGAATAGATCCTGGAGGATCTGCTGCCTGCCTCCAAAGCTTTCCTTCAAAGGCAGCTTTCCGGAGATCCAGCACTGCCATCAAGTGAACAAATGAGGAAAAACCGGAATGGCTGAAGGCTGTTTTTTTCTAACCATAAGATTAGGGATTTGCTTAGCAGAATTTCTCCGTCACAGCCCTGGACAGGCACACGGCTTCTCTTACACCACTTGGTGATTTCAAAATAAGCGCGCGCGCTCACACAACGAGGAACGTGTAGTCTTTCCAGACCTGTGGCGTCTCTTTGTTCTTCTGATGTCCTAGATTGTCTGCCTGACTCACCACAGGGTGGCAGGCCTGCCTCGGTGCTTCCCCTTCCCAGCGGCCACGGGGGGAAAGCACATTCCGGGCCCTGGAATGGCATTTTCTGCGAAGGGGCTCCCAGCAAGCGGGACACAAGCAACCGAGTGGCCTGAGGGAATGCTGCCCCTTTCTCCTTGGCCTCTTCGGGAACCAGCCAATCATGGCTCGCGTGGAAGATGATGGAGCTGGGGAGCTCTTCCATGGCCAGCCCACAGCGCCCTCTTGTGCAGCGGTTGGCAATTGCCCCTTCCCAGACCTCCGAAGGGAGGCTCTCTGGCCCAGCTTCTCCTGCCTCCAGCCCGGGCTGCCTCTTCAACTCCAGCGCTGTGATGCTCCGGGATCCACCTGCTTAATTAAAAGGAGCCTCTGGTTTCCTGCGATTGAAATCCTCAAAGAGCAAGGGGATAATTAAATAAGGATGAAAAATGTGTCCTCTAAGAGGCCGAAATAAATAAGAGGCCACACTAAGTCAGACTCACCCAATGGAAATTAAATTCGCTTGATAAAGATTCGGGACAAGAACTCAGCAAGACCGAAGACGCAGACCTCGCCCACCCCCCACCCCTCCCCTCCCCTCCCCTCCCCTCCCTACCCTCGAGGGGAAAACCTCCAGCCGCTCCCCGAATGCCCGGAAGCGCTTCTGCCGTCTCTAGCCCCGGACACCGAAGCCGGAAGAAATTTGGCACCCTTGGCATGAGCTAATAAAGGTGTTGCCTTAACGCGGATTCAGAATTATACGGTGGTAATCCACGGATGCCGCAGAAAAGAGAACCCTCGTTTGATAGTCTTCTTGGCAACGGGGGGGGGGGGGGGAGGCATTTAATGGCCTTAGATTTTTCAGGCAAGCTGTTAATGTGAGCTGTCCTGTGATTTAATTAAAAGTGCTATCCCTCCGTGCTGGTGTTTCACGCTCCAAAAATAGGTGACATTGAGGTTTCTGAGAAAAAGGCTATTCTTTTTTGCTTTAAAAAATTGTTCTGATCAGCAAAAGCCTTGCTCAGCAAATAAAGGTGCCTATTTGCTCACAATAGGAAAATATAAAAAGGAAAGAGGGGGAAATTGCAGCATATATCAGAGACCCATAGGACTGGATGACAGGGTCCTCTGAAATGCAGCCACAGACTTTCACCAAGCCCTGATGCTCCCCTTTTATAGAGTTAGAGAAATGTACAGCATCCAAGAAACATTTCAAGGTGTCCCTGCGTGTCTGGCATTGGAAGGCGCACGATTTGCATAACATAGCAAGATTGCCCAGGGCAGGCCTGGCATTATTCTAGCCCAGTTGTTTGCTCTTGGGATGAGCTCCAGAAGGGGAAGTGCACCATTTGTGCAGAGGTGAGGAGGGGGCCTCATTTTCCCCTAAAGTGGCCCCACCACAAAGACCAAAACCGGTTTGCTTCATTCCCAACCTGCACGCCATTTCTCTCCTTCTCTGCTTTGGGCAGGTTCTTTGGGCCTCTTTGTCCTTTCCCTGTTTCTCTGAAAGTCCTCAGGGCTCACTCACTCTCCCAAAATAATTGCAGAGACTCTGCTCTTCCTCCCTGGCCTCTCCAAGAACAAAACAGAGCAAAGCAATCAAAGCAGCCAGAGTAGCAGGAGGGAGGACAGGGCGGCCTGTGCCGAGCGTTGCCCTTCTAGCAAAAGGAGCTGGCATCTGTGGACGGACGGCCTTCCCTTTGGCCCAAAGGGAGAGAAGGGAAGATTGCAGATGTGCCCCAAACTGGAAGCTGCCAATGAGCTGAGCTGGGCTGGGGGGGGGGGTCTTCTACACTATATTGTAATAGTAACCAGAGTAACCTGCCACTTCCTTACTATTCAGATTAAGCTCCTCACCCACATTCTGCAGGTTAAGTCACAAATCAAAATACCAGCAAGAGGGAGTTTCCTGCAGCCAACTCTTATGCAGGACAGTGGCCGAGGGCTGTGTCTGCCCAGGCCGTGTGGGCCGGTGCCAGGTAAGGCCGGGTGGATGCCAGGCTTGGTGAGTTCCACCATCAAGGAAGACTGCTTGGAGGAAGCCCAGTGCCAAGCGGGGCCCCGCTTCCCAGACGCTCCCGAGTGTATCTTTAGCTTTTTATTGGAGGAAATCAAATTATACTTTATCATCACTGCCACCGGCGTGAAGAGAGATTAGATTCTGCCCTCCTATCTGCAGCAGCTACAGTATTGCTGATCATCAACCTCGCAAAGCCACCAATTCCAGCGGTGTGCCTGTTTGCTGGGATCCTCTTCCCTGTCCCAAAGACAGCACAATGGCAAAGGGGCTGCTCAGTGCCCTCCACTTTGGCCCCTCCACGAGCCTCAAAGTCCAGGGCGGAAGAAGCAGCAGCAGAAATACAGGCATTTTCAAGACCCCACTCCAAAACTTCTTCTCTTGCCTGGTGCTGGCATTGCCCCCCATTTCCTGCCAAGGAGTTGCTCTTGCTGAGCCTTAAAAGGGGGCCTTCTTGCTTCCCCAACAAATGAAGAGAGCTGGAGTCACCCCCTCCTCCTAAAAGCAGAGGGAATTGAAGGTAATGTGAAGGTTTAATGGGGGGGGGGGGCTTGAAGAAAAAGCAAGAAAGCAGCAGCTTGAACCACTTTACAAAGGAAGGGGTTTTGTTAGTCTGTGCTATCCAGATCAAAGCCCCCCTTTGCAGTTCAGATCGGCCAGCCCCCCAACCCCCCAGTCCCTCCTGCTTTCAGGGCAACCTGTGCTGTCCTGGTCTTCTCTGGCAGATGGTTGGGATGCCTGCTCTCGGACACCACCAACTTTGTACCACACAGCCTGTATCAAAAGAGGGGAGGACACTTTCCCCCTTTTTTAAACATTTATCTTTATATATATAAAAATTAAATATATATTTATATATAATATATTGTGTTTGCGACTAAAAATATAGTACATAATATTTTTTAAGAATGAGAAAAGGAAACCAATTTTTTCTAAAAAGTGAGGTGAGGGAAGGAAGTGATGGGACAGTCACGAATGTACATCTTCGGGTGAGAAATAAGAAACATGTCAGGGGTGCCCTCTCCCTGCACCATCACCCCCACCCGAAGAGCCAGAGGGGCCCATGTGAAGACAGGCAGCTGGCTGTGCACTCTGATCAAGGCAAAGTGCATTTTGGAGTTGGAATTAGTTATTGCTCAAATTCTGGATGGTTATGAAGTGGGGGTGGAAGTTGCATTCACACAACATGGCAAGCTTCGCTAATGTTAATGCTGGTTTGCTTGCAGCCAAGCAAGTTGTACGAACCCAGGCCAATGTCCCTTTCAAACAGACTTTGGAAACGGGCTCATTCAGGAATGTGGGTGTGGCGGGTTGGGTAAATGCAGCCACAGACTTAGAATCGGTGGGCTACCCTGTTGCTTTTGGAGCAGAGCCCGGCCCTTCCTCTTCAACTCTCCCATTTGTTTCCTCGCTTCCTGATGAGCAGAGGGCAGGTTCCACAGGAGTCCCATTCCTGGCACCTCTGGTGAAAAGAGGGGGTGGGTCAGGACCCAACTCTGCATTTTGCAACTTCCCTGCAACTTCCAATGTGAGACCAATGTGGGGCTCCCTCGCCCTCTCCAGGAGAAGAGCAACATGAACTTAGCAGTTCTTGTAGATTTGGCACCCTGAACCACCAAACTCACTTCTCTTGTTCCCCGAGGAGAGCCGGGCTGAAGGTGCCTCTAAAGGAGGCCCCCTGACACTGAAAAGGGCACTGAAAACACCCCTTGGAAAGTGCCCTCAAATCCAACGGAAGCCTTCCCTGGATTTTCCAGCCCCAATGCACTAGGGGTGACAGGATGAATGAAGATAAAACGGAACCCAAATAGCACCAACATCCACCCGACTGCAGAAACAAACACTTCCCAGAACCAGCCAGAAGAGGGCGTTGTCAGGTAGCTGTTCCCAGGCAAGTGCAGAGGGTGCTTTCCCCAAGAGTACCAGAAGATGCAGCATGCAAAGGAGGTGGGTACCTTAGGGTTAGGATGGGGGGGGTGGGGGGTGTTTCCCAATTGTGTATCTCGCATGTCCTACTGAGAAACGAACAAACTGTGCCAAGGAGGACCAGGGAGTTGGGCTGCTGCAGTCTAGGAACCAAGTCTCACCTGTCTCCCCCCAGTTGGCAGCTTGGGGCTCTTCCTGGCAGCCAAGCTTCCCCTCCCGCAATTTGCTCTGCCTTCTTAGTGGGTACACCAGAGCAAGAGTTTTAAGGCACAGGAGACTCAAGAGTTTGCAGTCACTCCCTAGCAAGGGCCCCCCAAACTGGGGGGGTGCTTTTACCAGCCCTCTGCAACAGCTGGAGGTCCCGGCTGAAGAGAGAAAGAAGCTAGAAGCCCTCATGCTGGGAATGGGACAGGCCCATAAGTAAGGTCTTGCCCCTCAGAATATGGCCCTGTGGGAGAACGGAGGGTGTGTCCAGCACTGACCTCCCAAAGGCCAGGCTCCAGCAGGGCTCTCCCCAACCAGGCTGCCCCAGGGGAGGGGGCTCAAGCAAGAGGGTGGGGGGAGGGTGCAGAAAAGGCTTCCACCAGGATGGCTACCACGGCGGAAGGCTTTGGGTTGGGTCTTGCAGAGACCCTCCTGGCTGGCAGCAGGTTCATTTGGAGACGAGACCCTCCTGTGGTTGGGTGGGGGCACTGATAGCAGCCCCATCATAACTGGACCCAGACAGGGTGCAGGTTTTATGAACACCTTCCTGAAAGAGGGAGGGGGGAGGAATCACCCCCAAGGAGTCCATTTCGTACCACAATTTGCACCATGCACCGCTTTAGCCAAGCTGGGCAGGACTTTCACTCGGTCAGCCTTCAACACAAGGGGCCACACCAGGAGTGTGAACTTCAGCTTTGCCAGCGTTGCCCCAAGAGCAAACCAGTTCTCTTAAGAGGGGGTTTAAGGAGGCACCTGTTGTACCTGAGGCCAGCCTGATCCTGGCTTGTCCAAAAATCCAGGGCTAAAACTCGACCAGTGCCCTATTTTGTGGCTACCTCCAACCATTAAGCCTCACTGTACCAAATTGTGCCTCAGTGCCACAAGTGGAAGGCTGCTTTTGCCTGGAGCTGCCAACCGGGATGCCTCTTCTGCAGGTAAGATGGAGAATGCATTTCAACAGAGGCAGGATGGAGATAATGACTGCTCTGTGAGTGCTCCATTGCCCTCCCCACTTATCTGTCTTTTACAAGAGGAAAGGGGGAGCCCTTGAGGAAGGGTGTCTGGAGAATCTGGACCCTAACAAAAGAACTGCCAGAGACTGTTAAAGCAGCAAGGAAGGAACTGGCGGGCCACTGCGTTTTCCTCAGCCAGACAGCAGGTGCCATGCTCTGCATTGTCCAAAGTCTGGCCTGGAAAGAGGCTGGGAGGGGGGAGAGGGAAAAAGCCCCCTGAATATCAGGGGGCAGTCATGAGGTACCTGCACCCCACCAGGATGCAATGCCCACTTCAGACGTGAGTCTGCATGCGCTGCTGGAAACGCTGCCCATAGTCTGAGGAGGTGTATGAAAAACGGGTGGCTGTGGTGTACTTTCCCAGGGGGTCATATGTGTCGTAGGCCGCCCGGTCCAGGGTGGGCGGGGGAGGCTGACTGTAACCCAGACGGTAGGTGGCATAGCCGGCACTCGGGGGAAAGGCCGAATGACCTCCATAGTTTTCATAGGAGAGTTGGCTGGCCGTGTCAGCAGTGGCCGTGCCCGGTGTGGGTCCCGGGACTGGATCTCCGCTGTAGTCTGAGGCAGGGCCGCGGCCGTAACTGCTGAGCTGGGCATAGCCGCTGGAATGGGAGAGGCGCGAAGATGGCCGGCCATCGTAGCGAGTCGGGCCAGGGGTGCGATAGTCCGTGTAGAGCACTGTGCGGGAAGACGGCCTGTCCTCATGGGCACGAACATTGTAGTAGCCATTTGTGGGATCCTGGAGGACAAACAGGGAGATAAATGCTGCAGCAGCTCAAATGGCAGCTTCCCAATCGCTGCCAAACACAAAGAATGAAAAGTGAAAGGAAATACCCCTCCAGAACCAAAGCTCTGCCTGGCAGTGGGAGCCCCCTCCCAAGTGTTTGGATGCTGCCATGGATGCCATTGGCTGGAGGTGGGTGGGGTGGGATTCTGAGGGGACCCTTTCAGTGGGGCTCCTCCGCTTCATAGACACAGAAAAGGACCCAACCTCTTCCAGGTTCCATCACAGGCAATGGCCTGCAACCCACCCACCCCCACTCCCACTCCTGGGTTGCCCCACAGTAGAGGGTGCTGTCCCTGAAAGACAGGCAGGCCCCAGCCGTACTGAGAGGGGGCAGGGGCTGCCCAGAGCGCTCCGGCTGGGGCCAGCAGCCTCCTCACCTTCAGCTCATATTCTTCCCGCGTGTCCACCGTGTCACAACGCAAGTCCTGCTTCAGGTCCACGTCATCCTTGAAGGACTGCAGAGGGCAGATGGGGAGCAGAGAAAGACCCCAAATTTCAGCCAGGCAATAACTGACTGCTGTGCTTCACAATATCCTGAAGGATCATTCCCTCCTTATCACTCTCTTGCGGGCATCCTGAGAGGACCCAGCTGTTTCCCAGGGAGTTCACCATGGCTCTTTGATCCATTGATCTCTCTCTCTCTCTCTCCAACGGATGCTTTTCCCAGCTCTGACCCCTCCCACTGCCTCTCACCACTGACCCACAACCCTAGGCACCTGCCCAGCCACAAACACCCCTGCCGTCTCCTCGATCTGAGCCGTGGCTTGCATGCCCTCTGACCCAGTTGGCAAAAGAAGGAATGGCAGTGAATGGTTCCCCCTTAGGCGTTTGTGGGGAGATGGGGAGGCCACTCACCGAGTAAATGGCTTTCATGACCCGCGTTGCGGTGGAGACGCTGGCTGTGTCCTCCTCACGGTCAGTGTGCAGCGTCAGGGGCTCCCGGTTTACTGTCTCCACTTTGATGTCCAGCTTACGCAGAGTCACGTCTTTTCGGCCTGGGCAGGAGAGGAAATTCATCCCATTTTGATTCCTGGCAGGAGGATGACGACCCCAGGGGTTTCCTGGCCTGAGCCACCAGCTTACGCTGGTGTTTCCCTCGAGAGATGGAAGAACACCCAACCAATTTCCCCAGCAGAATAAAAAAAATCCAAGGTCTCATCTGATGTGCCCAGGAAACAGCCACATCCAAGCCCAGGAAGCAGGCAGACCTCCCTTGTTCTCAGCTCAAAAAGGCAATTAGAGAAACATAGAAGCCAAGGTTTGCCCAAACAGATCTTCCCCATCTAGGAGCAAATTGCTGTTCAATAAATACCAGTTGATTATCTTGTGTCTGCCAGTCCCTCAGCTTCTCCCACTCTGTAAAGCAGATCATGCCCCAATTATTCCGCACACACCAGACACTCACTCCCTTTACGACGTCGGTAGAGGAAACATCCCAGCGCGATGAAGCAGAAGATGAGAAAAATACCAGCTCCAATGATGGCAACAGCAATGATGCCCACTGGCACAACCTCTGTGAAAGGGAGAGCAGGAAGCAATGGCAAGACAAGGCTCTCTCCTCTAAGGATCAATCAAGCTTGTACATACTGGCTTTGTCCCTCTACGTCTGAATCAAAGCCATACCATCTTCTTCTTGTGGGAGGGGGGATGGGCAGAGCAAGTAAAGAGGGGCAGCCCCAGCCCAGTTAGAGAGAAACCATGGGGCTAAGTCAGAATCGACGGCAGCCTTCAAACCCAGCAGCACGGTCAAAGGGCAGGACTATCTGGGACCGGCATGGGCAGAGGACTGCTGAATTTGCAAAGCGCCCAATCCTCCCCACTCCTGGCCTTCCCTGGGACACAAGGGAAGCTGCTGCACATGGGAGGCCTTCCTTGGCGCTTGCAGCTGCTCCTTTCTCACTACCCACCTTTCTCCTCCAACTGAATGATGGCTGTCCGTGGACCAAAGGTATTCCAGGCGGTGCAGTTGTAGCGTGTCTGGAAATCCACCTCCATGACGTTGTTGATGGTGAGGGTGGAGAGCACCCCGTCCCCTGTGTTGCTCCGCTCAACAGTGTAGCGCTCCAAGGTGCCCGCCTCCAAGATGTTCTCCTTCCAGCCCCAGGCCTTCCAGGGAGAAGAGGAAACAGCCTTGACCCCCATCCGCTAGCCAGGCAGGTCTCCTTCCACATCTCTAAATGCGTCCTGCTCCGTGCCAGTATCATTAATTGTGCCCCTAGGACTCACGATTCGGTCGGGGAGGGGCGTGCTCCCAATGAAGCATTCCACTTTTCCGCGGTCGCCCCGCACAGCGTACTGGATGGAATCGCTGGAGATGATTGGTGGACCTGGAAAACCAGAAAGGGGGCAGGGCAGGAAAGGGCTTAGGAGATCAAGAGAGAGACGAAGACCAGAAGTGCCAGCTGAGTGGTCAGCAGCCCCGCCTCTTCCCTGGGGTGCGTCCCTCTGGGAATGCCCAGACAAAGCAGCTGCCCCCTGCAGCTGTGCCCAGTTGGTAAGGGGCTCCCGTGCTTTCACTCACCGTTGACAAAGAGGGCCACTTCGCGCTCACCCACCCCAATCCGTGGCACGATGGCCTTGCAGATGTACAGCCCCGCGTCTGACTGCGACACAGACTTGATGTGCAGCTGGTTGCTGTTGCCGAGTATCTGGGGGCGCAAAGAGATGCAAGACCCCTTTGGTGGGGGGGGAGAGGGTGCGGGTCCATCATGGGGCAGCACCTTCCTTATCCCTCCTGAGAGAACCCAATTAAGACATCCCAAACTGGAGCTGCTTCTAAGGAAAGGTTGCTTGAACCCCCATCCCCAAATCTGGTCGTCTGGGGCAAGGAGGGAACGCACCATGTTGGATTCCTTCTTGGCCCAGGTGAGGGTCAGCGGGGGATTCCCAGTCCACACGCAGGTCAAAGTGACGTCCGAGCCAATATCAGTGGTCAGGGGCTTTGGATCCACCACAATCCGAGGAGCAACTAGCAGAGGAGAGCAAGGCAAGAGATGCCGTGGGAGCCCCTCCTTTCCCCCAAAGGCCCTAGGGGAGACCAGGGGCCCAGGAGGCTGCAAGTGGGAGGGCTGCAGGGAGGAGGCATGGCTTCCCCAGAAAGACTGCCCTCTCTCATCTCGGCCTTGGCAACCATGCCCCCCACTCACAATGGACGTCCACCAGGGTGCTGACGTTGGTGCTGCCCACATCATTGCGCACTTCGCAAGAGACAGGCTCTGTGAAGAAGGTGTAATCCACCTGCGTCTCGTATTTGCTCTCCTTGGCATCCTCAATAATCGTTCCGCCTTTCGCCCACCTGGCACAATTGAAGGACAGATATCTCATCAGGCCACGCATTCAGGGAGTCAGAGGAATCTCCCTGCAAGAGCAGGTGAGGGTCTGGAGGTCCATCATTCCTACTTGGCCAGTGCCTGGCTCACCTGTAGCCTTTGATCTCCGGATTGGCATTGGCCAAGCAGGTGAAGGTGACTCTTTCTCCCTCCTGCACTGTCTGTGGCTGAATGGACAACGTCACCGTCGGAGGGTCTGCCACGCAGAAGGAACGGTTAACAGCCATGTGACCGAGGGCTGCCTTTTTTCTTTGATCTGATTGCCAACTCTTTGGGCGCCACATCCCCAGATTTCTTGACCCCCATCAAGCTCCTCCTGTGTACCCTACATGCAAATACTGTTGGCATCCTCTTTTGCCAAACTTTGCTAAGGGATAGGGTTACAACTAGGCTGTCATGCCAGCTGGTCATCATCCCAGCTAGGGTGAATTCAGAAACCAAAATATTAACCAGCTCCAACAGAGACACTTTGCTGTCTCTTCGCTTCCAATTTTTCCCAGATCCCAAGCCACAGCCAACTAGTCAGCTGTGCTCCTCCCCTTCCTCCGTGGCCAGGAAGGGCCCCTTCTGAGCCAAGAGCTTGGGGCCCTTACGTCCCAAAGAGACTCTCCTTACGGTGAACGTTTAGCTTGATGGAGGCCTCCTTGCCCGCAGGGATGGCATCATTGCTGCAATGGCACACATAGACTCTCCCGATGTCCAGGTCAGTGGGCGTGATGAGCAGCTGGCTAACGGTGGTCTCTCTCTTTCCATCCTTTGAGGCTTCCTGGAGAGGCAACAGAAACAGAAAGCCTGGAGCCGGAGAGCTCTTCCCGGTCAGGAAAGTGCGGCTGATCCCTCCCAGCACTCCGGATGGTGGCTGGGCATTGCACTCTGGTGAATAACGCCCTTCCACCCCACGCCCCACACAAAGGACCCCAGAATCTGGTCCCATGAATCATGCCACCCGGTGTCCCCAGGGGGAGCCTTCTGCGCCTGTGTCGGAATTGAAGCAGCAACACAGACTTTGGTTAGAAAGACTCCAGCGGAGGAGGAACCTGCTCTCTCTGGTGGTGGCAGCAGTCCTACCCGTGCCCTGCCCTGAATCTGGAGGTAATTGCACTCATCATCACTTCCAAATTAGCCTGGAACCAAAACGTTTCAGCCCTGCCCATTAAATGCCCAATGAGGTCGCCCAAATTAATGTCAACACACCATAAACTGCTTGAGGATTAATGAGCGAAAAACGGCCTCGCCAGAGTGAAGAGGCTGACAGCGTTGCTAGTGGGAAGGTTATTCTGGATTTTGGTGGAGAAAAATGAAATTAAGAATTGGGTAGGGGGGAAGGAAGTGCTCCCAAGAGGAAAGAGGAGGTGGAGATAAATCCATTTGCAGCTGAGCGGGATTCGCCCTTTGCACACGGCGCTCCAGGCACAGAGGCTGGAATCTGCAACCCCTCCGAAAACCTGAGAGACACCTGCTGGGAATTAGGGGAGTTGCAGTCCGATATGCCTGGGGGGGGGGGCAGTGGGCTTGGGGAACTGAGATTCTGCACGGCTTCCCTGGCGGATTTTGGCCTCTCGTCATGTCTGTACAGTCAGTTTCCCCACGGTGCCTGCAGTCCCCAAGCGGCCTTCTTGCCCATGCCACCCAGCGTACCGTGGCAGTAGCAGCCTCAGACTGCGGCAACCCATCGCGGAACCAGATGATTGTGGCCGCAGGCTTGGCATTTTGTGCTCGGCAGGTGAGGTTGTGTGGTGTGCCGGCGCGGAGCAAAATCTCGGGGGCCCCATCAATCATCGGGTCTTCAGGGGGAACTGTCAGGGAAGCAGACACAGCAAGCCACAGCCAAAGGTCAAGCTACATGTTCATAGCCCAGATCCTGAACAGAAGCCTGGGTCGTCGGGGGCCCCAACAGTCATGCAGACCCTCCAATGGGAAAAGCTGGGAGACAACAGGCACCCCCATTCCCCACGGTTTAGAAAGCACTGAAGCATCTGGAAAAGAAAAAGAAAAGAAACGCCCCGAGAGAGTTCCCTACCACAAATAGCTTTTAACCAGGGATCAATGGGAGGCAACTTGAAAATGTGTCCAGAGAGGCAGCAGGAGGGGACGGCCGACCAGGATTCTGGGGCTCCAGCCATGTTTTCCCAAGAGGGAATCCCCACCCCAAACACTCACTGAGGACTGTCAGCTTGGCACGCCGCGATCGCAGGGCAGCCTCTGTGGCCTGGCATTCATACAGGGCATCGTCAGAGAGCTCCGCGTCGGTGATCTCCAGGTTGAACTGTCCGGAATCTGTTACCCCAATGATCCGGTAGCGTGGCCAGGCTGAGAAGAGAGAGGCAGGTGAGCGGGAGCCAAGCAGAGAGCGGGGCCTGGTGCCCAGCTGGCATTGCCCTTCCTCCTGCTTGGTCTGCCCTGCCAGGTTTTCTCCAGGCTCTGCAAAGCCTCCGGCTGCCCACTTACAAACTCTGCCATTTGCCTGTAGCAACGCTCTTCAACTGGGAAAGGGTTGGGGTCTCCAGGGCAGCCCTGTCCCCACTACAGACCTGGGGGATGCCCCCTCCCCCAGTTGCACTCTCCGCAAGGTTTTTGCTGAACATAGCCCCGGCCTCATCAGTCAATGGCAGAAGGTAAGCTTTGTCCTTAGGGGGGTCTGCAAGGAAGGGCTGGACCTCCCCAACCAAGGGGGGGGGGCACCATTCCCAGCAGCCAAGAGATGAGGGGGGACAATAGCCCCCCCCCCCCCGCACACTGCTCCACCCCAAGAAATACAGGGCAAGGAGCACAGCAGCCCTCCCCCCCAGCAGCTTTTTCTCCTGCATTGAGTTGGGTCACCTTGGTGTAAAATTTGAGTGTCTTAAACGGTGATCATTTGTGAGGAATGAAAGCAGGCGAGGAAGGCATCTGCAGAATAAAAAATCACGGGGAACTGCCACATTAATTAATAAGAGGCGGCAGATGATTTGGGAAGGGGGGGCTCCATGCTGGAGTGGTGGCACTTGGAAGGCGGAAGGCTGGTGCTGGGAGGGGGGAGGACGGCATCATTTCCGCAGCCCTGTCCCATCTCTGAGGGCAGCTGGCATTTTGAGAGGTGGTGCCCTGTGGTGGTAGGCAATTTCCAGAGAAGATATCCGAGGGAGAAGCCCCCTCCTCTCTCCCACCCCCCACCCCCCACTGGGAGCAGAGACTCTCACCTTTGAGGCCTTGTCCCATTCCCAGAGCCAGGCCATCTTTGGTCCACTGCACGATCCCGGAGTAGTTCAGCACCACACAAGAAAGCACCACCTTCTGCCCAGCAACCACCGTCTGGTCCTCCGGTTCCTCAATGAAGCGGGTCTGGAGGACTATGGGGAGGGGGAGAAGAATGGGGCAGGCTGAGTTCTTTTGTCTTGGTTTCATGCAACAATTCATGGGAACTGGATCTGTAGAACTGCCATGAACAGTGGCAGTCCACCTTAGAGAGGCTGAGGATGGCAAGGTCCTCAGGAACCTCCTTGGTGAGCCGGACAAGGTGAATCCCTGGGGATCTGGAGGGCCCCCCAGGAGAGCCTTTTTGGTCCCTCGGGGCTTCATGGCACCAACTGAAACTGTGAAGCAGGGGAATCCGGGGAGCCCCCCTCCCCCCCCCATGCCTCTTTGCCAGCTGGGGGAGCCTTTTCTTTTCTGAAAGATTTGTTGAAATAATTATTAACATTAAAAATGTGTCACCTAATTAATTGGTGTTTCCTTCCATGTTGGATTAAAAGAAGGGGGGGAGGGTTTTTTCCAGCCACTGGGTGAACCAGCCAAAGGCTTGTCTTGCAGCCCCAGAGAAGTATAAATGGCAATAAACACGCTGGCCATGTCTACTTGCAGAGCTGCTGCGATGCGCACACTTAAAAATTGCAGGTTGGTGTTATTTTCTGGATCCTGGCAAGACTGTTGTGCCTCTCCCGTGACACACCTGCCCGGTGTGAGTGCGGGTGCGCAGACCCAGTGAGGCAGAGCGGCTCCTCATGCCAGGCCCAGAGCGGCCCAGAAGAGGCGATTGCCACAGCAAGCACGCACTGCAGAGAGATTTCATTTAAGGTTGCTGTCACTTTTCTCCAGATAAGAGAAAACGCTGCAGTCCTATTGATTGTTGAGCCGGGAAGGGGAAAAAATGCCAGCGCACGTCAGAAGAAATAATTTGTGTATGGAGAGAATGTATTTGCAGGGCCGGGCATCCCCTTTCTCCACAGCCCCTCTGCTCCCAGAGCTGCCATGCCGTCATCTGGATGCCCAAAGCCAGGCTCGGCCCCGGATCAGAGGCAAACAGGGGCAGGACAAGCAGCTGGCTGGCTGGTGGGAGACAGGATTGGACTCGGAGGCTGCAACAGTCCCAGCTTTCCCTCGGTCAGGGGCCAAAGGCCCCTCTGGGATCCCCCCACCCCAATCGCCCACCTCGCCAGGAGCCCTGCCATCTCCGGGCCTTGGCATGTGTCTCTCAGGGCTCTTCCTTGAGATGTGGGAAAGGACACGGGGGCGCCATGGCGGGCTGCCTGAAGCCAAGGTTTGGGGGTGCAGAAAGGGGGTCAGCAGCAGCAGGCAGTGCTGGAGGCTGAACCTCTAGATGCTAATGGACTACAACCCCCATCCTCTTGCAACGCTCGCTAGCAGCCAATGACAATGGAGTCCCCATCCTATGGGTCAGGCGGGGCTTTTGAATGCCCAGTCCGGAATCTGTCCCAGGGCTCCCCAGCAGCTTTCCCAAAGCCCCCGAAGAGGGACGCTTCCTTTGAACTGCCCGGAGAACAGCAGGCAGCAGCAGGGGAGCTTTTCCTGGAAGGAGGCTGGAGAAAACCCCCCGTTTTCCTGATCCCCAAATTGCCGGGTGGCTTCCTCAGAAGAGAGATGGGACTCTCCATGCAGGGAGCTTCAGCAACCTTCACACACACACACCCCTCCCCTCCCCCCCTGCTGGGGTGAGCCCCGGAGGGGGGGCAGGTGGGCAGATGCTTTCTTTCCTCCCTCCCTCCCGGGAAGGGGGATCACCTCAAGCTCACCCCTCGATTTATCAACAGGAAGGCTGAGGAAAGCCTCCAGTCTCTCTCTGCTGGGCCCAAAGGAAAGCTTTTCATTTCCACCCACACCTTTCAGAAGGAGCTAAATCTCCCTTTGCCAAAAGACTTTGGCTTTTTATCTCCTTTACTTCCCTGCATTTCCTCCCCCTCTTCTGCTGCAAACCTCCCCTGCAACCTGCCGGGGTGCTGTATATTCGATGGCTGGCTGGAGACCCCTCCTTAGACTCCCCTGCCCCCCCTCAGCCCACTCACTCCACCAAAAGCATTTCTCCAGCCTTGAAAAGGTAGAAACAAGACAGCCGACTTGCCTTCAAAGCAGCAAAGGAGAGGAACTAAGTCCTGCCAACTAATTGACGGGGAACAAGTTTAGGTCTGGGGAATGGAAAGAGGAAGGGGAGGAGGGATTTCGATAGGCACAAACATTGCGACGAGAGAAGCAGCCAGACATCAAGATTTGGCAACATCAAAGTTCCCGTTGGAGCTGTTACCCGTCGTGTGCCAGGGGAGCCTGGATCTGTCTGGCAGGCAGGCACTCTCTGCAGACGGGTACGGGGGTCTCCAAGGGGCGCCCTTGCTCCGACCGGCTCTTTCTCTGCATGGGCTCCCGGCTGTCCTCATGACCCCTGGGGAATCCCACCCCCAAACATCTGCCGTTCCCCCCCCCAAGAAGAGGAGCTGAGCCAGTGAGCTGCCCTCATGAGCAATGGGAAAGTGATGCCCACAGAAATGCCCCTCTCATTGGCTCCTGCCCAGAAGGCCCCTCCCTTCCTCTTCCAAAAGGGCAGCTGCCCCAAAGGGACCCACATAGCCTCACACACCCCTCCTTCCCCCCAGCACGTTTTCTTTTAGCCACAAGGCTCAAGGATGGCTCCCGTATTTGGGGACCTCCAAAAGCAGCCAAGATGGAGAGATAAGTTAGGAGAGACAAGGGAGGGGGAGCCAGACACCCGCCAGTCCATCTTCCCAAATGCTAACCTGGTTGGCATGTCCCATTTTCTCTGTCCAGTGGCAGAGTTCACATGGAACGGGGAGCCCTAAATCACAGTTTACAAAGCACAAGGACTGCTCCAGACATTAAAATAAAAACAAACAGCCGTACTGTGGCTTAAGGCCAATTTGAAATGGGTTCTCTAATCTCTGTTCAAGGGCATTCAAATTGGTGGGGATTATCAATTCCCCTGGAAGGATTCCCAATTCTGGGATAGTCACAGGCAGATTAATCTGAGCTGCAGGACCCTTCTAGCTTCCCAGCCCCTGAACGGAAGGTCTTGGGGGACGCCTGGACTCTTGAGGCGAGGATGAGACATCGGAAAGCCTTGCACCCATGTTCACCCAGAGAACCACCCTGTAGTGTAGGCCATTTTGCTATCCTGATCGTATCATTCTTGCAGAGAACTTCCTGCCTCAGTTTCTTCTGCTCAAGCGGCACCACTAAGAACTCCATAATCAGCCCAGAGGGGGCCCCAGAACTGTAGGGCAGCTTGTCAAACTCCTGAAAATGACTGTCAATGTTGCTGGGAGACTGTCCCAGGGCCCCTCAAAACATGGGGGAGAGAAGGCTGTCTGTCTCCCCACCCCTAGCCACAGACTGGAGCCTCCGGGGAGAACCAGAAGGTCGGCAACCCCCTTGCCCTCCCTCCCCTCCTTGAAGCCATCAGGCGCCGGATGGGAAGGGAGCTGCGGCTGGCAGTGGCTGCACATAGCTGGGGCCTCCAAGATAACCAGGAGGGCAAAAGTTTTGGACCTTGCAACACCTATATATTTTAAGTATATTAATCCCCACCTGGGAAAAAAGAGGGCAATAAAGGTTATTTCAAAAGCAAAGCAATGGCAACCTGGATGCTAAAAGTAAATAATTAAAGGGTGCTAGGATCAAAGCTGTAAATGTGCAAGGGTTACAGATGGGAGGATTCTTGCCTCAAAGGATGATTTGAATGCTGCCAACTCGGAAGGAGCAGAAGGGGGCTGGCGGGAGAAGGTGACCAACTGATCTGCCCCCCTCCCCCTGCCAGTGCTCCCCAGGGGCAGCTTTCAAGAGAAAAAACTCCCCAGACTCTCCTTGGCTTGGGTAAGGGTCCCATGAGGGTCTGGCAGGGTCCTGGTGCTCAGATCATGTGCTTTGTGTGGGGCAGCCCTGAGCCAAAGCCCCTCTTGGCAAGCCAGGGGTTCTGCAGCCGCTCCCTCTGCCCAAACGGTGCCCTCCTTGCCAGTTCTCCTTCCACTGTCTTCCCCGCAGGAGCAAAGGCCTCGATTGCTTTTGACACCAATCTCACAACAAATTTAGCACCTCATTTCCTGGCTGGATCAAATATTCCACCTTGATTATCTCACTGCCACAAGACGGGGCTTTTAACATCTAAACGAACGGAAAACACCTTTGCTGGATGTCAGACTCAATCAATGTCCAATCTCTTGGCAAAAAACAAATAAAAGACACCCCCCCCCCCAGCAAGGCCAATAAATAGGATGGACAAGGAGAGGAGAAGACCCCCACCAAGGTCCTCATTCTGCCTCTGAGTGGGAAAGGTGCACCTTGGGGGCGAAGGGGGCCTGGCTCACTCCAGGGCCCCCAGGGACACTCAGCCGCCTGCCCCCCCCCCCCAAGGCACCACCCCGGCTGGCATTGCAGCCAGGAAGCAGGCAATGAATGACCCGGTTCCCACAAAATGCTACCGTGGGACCAGGTTTCCCAGCAGTCTCTCTTGGAATCAGTTGCTGATGCTGATGCTAACAGCTCCTGGAGCCAAGGCTGCCAAGGTTATTATGGTTCCTGCCTCTGACCTGCAGAGCCTCTCTTCGGCTTGGGGGGGGGGGGGAGAGGCTGGGAGAGAGACACCCCCACTGTTTCTCTCTCTCTCTGCCCTCCAGGAGCCCTGGAGCTAACTTCCTGCCTGAAGAACAGACAAATTCTTTCCCACCCATCTGCCACTGTTCCTTGCAAATCTGTGTGTGTGTGTGTGTGCG
>JAEANM010001117.1:0-16766 GCA_017656035.1 Myanophis thanlyinensis
CAAACGTTTGCTGTGAAATAACGGGCAACGATACGAACCTCCCACTAGCACGACTAGATGCAGACTGAGCGGTGGACGCACAGACCAAAGATGGCCACGCTAGCTCCGCCCCTTCTTGCTACAGACAAAAATGTAATTATTTTGGGGATAGCCCTCGTAGTACAGTGAAGCTAAAAGAACCCCCCTTCCCCAAAGCCCATGATATTCCAAATGAATCATTTTTCAGGATTCCAATTCTCAATCAATTCTTTGTTGAGGGCTATGATGAGTAGTGCTTAAATAATTATTTCATCACATCCTAAAAATCAGATTTCAAGTCTACAAGGGAAAGGATTGCTCTGGCATTATTTGCAGGCTGGATTTTACGTATTACTCATCTAAACTTAGCTTCAGCAAATGTGATTACGTGGTTATCTTAAGGCTGGGATCAACAACATGCTACTCATTGGCAGCAGAAGGTGGTATATTACCCTTCAGACTACTGACAAAAGATTTCAGATGATTAATCTGGGTTGTGACTCCTAAACATACAGTTCACACACACCACTTAATCATCTTTTAAAAGCATCACAAGAATTTTTCAAAATTGTTTACCTTGTGTTTAAGGGTATCTGTCTGCGAAGTATAGAGAAAACCTACCTACTGGTTTTGGGTGGGTAAATTAAAGACTTCTAAAATAACTTATTTAGGATATGGTAAGGGCTTTTGTTTTGTTTTACTGCCTTAAATGCAAAATTATTACCTTATAAATACAAATAAGCAACAACCTAACATTTACACATTCAGTTTGAAACAAGTTTGCTTATTATCACAACCACCACAAGGAGGTGAAAAAACCGTGAGCTAGCTGTTTATAAGATAATAAACTGGGCGACAAAATTATTTGCAAGGGAATTCACAGCAGAAGTTGAAAAATATGTCAGCCGATGGTTAGTTGCAAATTGCACTGAAAGAGGTGTTGGAATTAAAAATCTAGTCTGCATAAAAGCAACTGTCAGCAGGATCTGGCATAAAAGTTACACACAAGCTGAAGAAGAAACTTTTCCAAGAACCTACCATACATGCTGTGCTCCAAATATCAGCTGGAGTGTTATAGACAGCACCAATCAGGACCTCCAAAGCCCGATACTGGCGAGTCTGAATGTCTTCTGTAAAATGTTTGTGCTAAGGAAATTAAGCAGAGAATGAAGAGCCATCCATCCATCCCCTCTGGTGTGTGTATAGCATATATCCTCCATTGCCTTCAACTCTTTTGAAGTCTTTCAAAGAGTTACCCAATTGTTCTTCCTGCTACATATCTAATTCCTCAACAAAATTTTTAGTTGAAAATTAAATCCACATCCACATCACCCCACCCCCAAAGTAGCTCTCCCAGGAACAGAGCCCACTTTGTTCATGGTATCAAATGGCTTTCATGTAATTCTTGCGCTCTGGACTGTCAATGCATTAATATGTTACATTTGCCACCCACCTGAAGTTTGAGGGACTAAAGAAAATAGAAATTTGGAAGCTCTTCACCACAATAAGGCATGGAATGCTTAAGGATGGGGGGGGGGGGAAGAGAGAAACTGATTCATCGTTAAAATTTCCTCCTCAGCTTAATGAGGAAAAAAAAGAACCACAGACAAATCCCATTTAGTCTCAAAATAGAAGGCAGCTCTCTTTATGTGGAAAAGACAGAGTCTAGTTCCCAATTTTTGTCTGATTTGAATGCTGAGGCAGAAAATCTCTCTTTTCAATAAGCTTTTATTCCATCTGCAGGCACTGTTTGGCAACCATTCTCCGTCTCCCTGTTTTTTTTTATTAAGATAGACTCAAGGGTTGGGCTGACACAACAATTATTCACAGCTAATTGAACTGTGTTTTACTTAACCCAATTGGCTGCCTTTCAAGAGATAGCAAACCATAAATCTATCACCTGGGCTAAATTCATATAATCAACTAATCACAGATTAGGCTCCAATGTGGTTGGTTACATTGTGGTTTAGTGTGTCCTGGCAATATAATTAGAAAGTGGAAGTTAGCAAAACAAAACAAACAAATAAACAAAACCACCTTGCAAGGCATTTTGTTTTAGAAAATTGGAAAGTTAAAAGCAACATTGCCCCACAGTTTACATTATCTTGGCAAAGCAGAATTTGTGAAAAGCAATCAGCAAGCTCATGAATACCTCTGTTCCATGAATGTAAGCCATAAAAGCTCTCTGCTCAAATCTGGATCATAAAGTCAACTTTCTTATGTCAGTCTTCCTCAACCAGGACACCTCCAACTACGTGACTTAATTTCCCTGAATTTCTCAGACTGCTGAAAATTCTGGGAGTCCAAAAAGTGATCAAATATACATCCACAAGACGTATTGAACTACAAACTAGCCAACCACAAACAATCCTATTTTGTGCAAAGCCAATGTGACTACTGCAATATTTCAAATATTATACAAACTTAACAAATTAGATAAACCAATCAAACAGTTAACTAGATATAAGAATGACTTCTGAACTACAACCATTGGGCAAAGTTTGTACCATCCGTTTAAAAGAAAAAAAAAAGCATCTTAAAATGTCAATGAGGTAAAATGAATTAACTAAAGCAGAAATGTGCAAAAAATATTTTGGATACTGCAGCTATTGATATTATTTATTCGCATAAATAAATCCTCTCATTCTCAAGGAATATAAGATCATGATTGTTGCTATGGCAATTGGGACCAGGAATTTCTGTTGCTAAGCAAAATGGTCATAATGTATGCCACATGACCACAATGCTTAGTGATGGCAATCCCTGTAGTTTCCATTGCCACTGTTAAGCAGGGATAGTGAATTGTTAAGGAAGCACCTCCTCACAACTTCCTGCCGGCTTCCAACAAACAAAGTCAATGGGGAAATTGGCAGCATGTTGCAAGTGCCAGGCGGTTCATAAAGCAGGCTGTCAGGCAGGGAAATGGCTGTTGCTGAGCGTGAGAAGGTGCAAAGGGTGTGTGTACATGGTTGGGCAGGTGTGGCACGAAGGTGGCTGGCTTGGGATGGCTGCTGCCAGGTGGGAGAGGGTATCAGAATGGATGGGAGACATGGCACAACTGTAGTGAGTCTCAAGGTGTGCAAGGGTGGGCAGGGGATTTTGGGTGAAAGGGCAAGTGTGATGAAGGCAAAAGAGGAGGTGGTGCAGTGGGGCTTGTGGTGACTGCTGCCAGGTTGTGTGCGAATGGCCGTGTATGTCCAAGTGGCTGAAGGGGGCATGGTGCAAATGAAGAGGAGCTGGGGGAGGGTGGTGTGAGACTGTGCAAGTGGTGATGGAGGTGTAGCATGAGCACAGTAGGGTTTGGGGTTGCTGATGCCAGGAGGAAGACGGTACATGAATGGCCAGGGAGGTGCAATATGAGCGCAGTGAGGCTTGAGGAGTGTGTGCAGTTGGGCAGAGAGGTGCAGCATGAATGCAAAAGGGCTGCGGCAGGATGAGTGGGTGGGGGAGACTTACCCAAGCAACTTGTGAACTTCCTTGCCAGCTTCCCCATTGGCTTTGTTTGTGCGGATTCAGCAGGGAAAATCACACTTTGTGATCACGCGACCGTGGGACACTGAAACCATTGCTACTGTATATAAAAGCTGGTTGCCAAGTGCCCACATCACAATCATGTGATCGTGGACTTGCTGGGACAGTTGGAACTTTGTGAACGAGTCATAACTACCACTCAATTCAGCACCACTGGAACTTTGAACTGTCACTAAACGAGTAGTTGTTAACCGAGATCTATCTGTATTTTCATATACATCACCCTGATCTTATTAGAATAAGGGTAGAATATATAGTTAATAAAATCATGAATTTCTGAACTCTGCAAATATGTAACTTTCCATTGTGTTGTTTCTGTTGTATATAAGAATTTCTTGACTAGAGAAAAGGTAGAGATTCAACTCTACGCCTCCAAGTATTTCCTTTCATATGACAAATCAAGAAGAAAAGCAGCCTAGAACTAAGGAGAAATTTGCTGACAGTTAGAATAAATAATCAGTGGAACGATTTGCCTCCAGAAGTTGTGGAATACTGGAAATTTTTAAGAACAGACTGGACAACCATTTCTCTGAAATGGTATAGGGATTTCTGTCTGAGCATAGGGTGGGGACTAGAAGACCTCCAAAGTCCCTCCCAACCGTGTTATTCTGCTACTCTGTTAACACATTTCTCCCCTTCAGTGTGAAATTTTCAAACTTTCTATTTTGTAGCTTCCTAAACAAGCTGGATATCCTTTGCAACATAACCCTAATTTTCCATTCCCTACAGGCAGCCACCATAATTGGAAGGGGGGAGGGAAGGGGGGGAGAGATCTGCACGAATTACTCACCACCCAACAAGCATTGCCCAAATCTGCAATCTTCACTCTGATCTTGTCTGCGTTTTGGGGTTCCAAAGGGTTCACCAAGAATTCAGAAGTGCCAAAAGCTACCCAGACATGGCAGAAAAGAATAGAGATAATAAACAATAACTATTGTGAGGAATCGCAATCAAAGCACATGCACCTCCTCTCTGGAATGGAAATGCTGTTCTAGCATCATTTTTGGGGGTGGGGGTGGTGTCACCATGATATGGAAATCGGAGCTAAGGAGGTGTTTTAATACAGGGATAATGTGCTACCACAACTTTAAGAAAGTTTGATCATGAAATGAGGGGATGGCCTGCTGACTGGTTGTGGCATGTAATTTCCAAGGTGGGAAACTGGGATGTTTAACAATGCTTGGCTTACTTCTATTTGCCTCCCCGCAAAGTTCAAGTAAGTACTCACTGCTGGGTGAGAGAAGCCCTCCACGCTCCCGCTGGTTGGAAACGCCAGAGAGGGCTGAACCAGAGAAGAGTGATCCTGAGAAGCCGGAGGTGGCAGAGTCAGGGCTGACATGATGGCTGGCGGTTTCAGGTGGGGAATGCCCATTGCAGCTGTCGTAGGCATTGTGTGTGTAGAAGCCAGAGGATGAGGTCAGGCTTTGGGGGCTGCAGGCCAGAGATACCCCCAAGGGCTCTCCCCCTCCAGAGACTGAGATGGGGCAACCGCAATGCCCTTCTGCAGAAGATGACGGAAGGTCAAGATTTCCCAGCAAGAGAAAGGAAAACATTATTCGCCAAGAGCAAAAGACAGAGATATGCTTTGGAGTAAAGTAAAATTACATCAAAAAGGGAAGCCTGACAAAAACCCCTATGTTTTATTCAAGGTCTCCGAAGCAAGGATCCAAAATCAGAATCATATTTTTATTTCTCTTTTCATAAAACTTGGATCATCCAACACAAAACGAATCAGACAGAGAAATAAAACTATTCTTGATAGTGTAACTTCATTAAAGTATGGGATTCAGTTCTATAATGTATGGTAAAGGCCACCAACCTTAAAGGGAAATTAGACAAACTAATTCTGGGTGATAAACTCCTAATGACCATTAGTCGCCCAGGCAGCTGCCTGTATGTCCAGCCTCAAAGACATGTAACTCAAGGTTAATTGCTAGAGAACAGCAATTAGGGCCCTCGGACCTTAGTTTAGGAAATACTGATCTAAAGTATGGTTGCCCAACCTCTTGGCTTGCCTGGACCACAATGAACGAAGAGAAATTGTCTTGGGCTACTTAAAAATATATAGTTAAAATATATAAATGCCGTAATATTATTAAAAGTATGATCTTGTGGGGTTGCATTACTAGCTGTCCAGGGTAGCCTGGAGGTTAGACATGCCTGACTTAGAGTTTCTGAGATTTTGCTGATAAATAAATCAAGAACCACATACATATAATAGCTGTGAAAAAAATTATAAACTTGCCTAGTTGGACATTTATTCCTCCCTCCAGGAAAAAAAAAAATACTACCGTTATGTGGCAGGATGCCTGTATTTACAACTTGGGCTTAAATAGAGTTTCAGTCCAGACTCTAAGTGACTACTAAGCAAAGCTGACAATAATCTGTGGAACATACAAAAACAAACATACAAGAATAAAACAGGCTGCCTAACAAAGTGTTCTCTTGCTTTCTCTCTCCTTCTTCTCCCACCACCCACTTCTTTCATGAAAAGCACTACGTTGTCTAGTATCTATTTAATGGATATATATCCATACAATGACCACATGCCATTTATTATGAAGGACAACTTATAAATTGAAGTTTGTTTTTTAAAAATTACCTATAGTGTTTGGTTTTTAGGTATTTTTTATCAAAATATGCATTTTTTGTAAAGTTTTCTTGGTTTTCTCTGAATTTTCTTTTGCATAGCAAAATTATAAACCAAAATGTTTTTAAAAATCTTTTTTGTCCTCTGCTTTTTCCAAGAAAATACAGTCCAGGTGTAAATCTGCCATATTTCTGTCAAGCTTGTGGGAATGATACCAAACAGCCAGACTGTACCACAGCATACCAGACTGCCCAGACCATCTTACCTGTGGTCTCTGTGGACTTGCTGGTCCCTGCATTTGTAGTTGACAGGTCCTCCAGCTG
The DNA here is from genome assembly GCA_017656035.1 of Myanophis thanlyinensis. Lineage (NCBI taxonomy): Eukaryota > Metazoa > Chordata > Lepidosauria > Squamata > Homalopsidae > Myanophis > Myanophis thanlyinensis. Next base: position 6,463 of record JAEANM010001117.1, read on the forward strand.
CTGAAGGTCCCGAAGTCGTTCAGCCAGGAGCTGACTCTGCCGTTTCTGCTTCCTCTTCAGCTTCTTCCGCTTGTTCTTTGAAAGCTTCCCATTCTGGGAGATGAGAGGGCCCCATGTCACAGCCCCATCACTCATAACTCCAGGGCTGCATAAGAATGGAGCAGACGGGGAAACAGGCAAACAAGATGGATGCCTGCCCATTATGTTTGGGGGCAGGCAGGGAAAGGAGGAGAAGTAACAGTCCCGGGAATCACGTGGGTGGGCCCCTAATAGTTTGTCAGTGGGCAATGTAAGTTGCACTCCCAAACACACCACATGCAAGAGTAAAAGCTGAAGGTATGTAGAAACAAGAAGATACCAAGAAGCAGATAGGACTGTCACAAGCAAATGGCAGGAAAGTAAAGCCAAGTTCAATGGGAAATGGTCACATTCAGGCTGTTCCACTTCAAATTGCTGGAGGGGACATTACTTGCATAATTGGGGAGTGGGGGAATCCCTAAGCCCCCCAAACTGCTCCAAGGAAGAAACCTAAGCTAAGCTTTCTGACATGTAGATTTTTTTTTATATGATGGAATTCATTCACTCAATCTCCAGGGGGACAATTCAGAAGTATGATTACCACCACCTGCAATTTGAAATGGGACAGCCCGAAGAAGATGGACTTACTACCGCATAGTGCTCTCGGCCTAAATTGCAGACATCCTGCCAGGAGAGAAAGGCTGGTGTGAAGCATAAAGCAAAGAGAGTTCAGAGTGAGAAGAAGGGAGCCATGCATGTGTTGGGCCTATTGAAACTAGCTGAGTCTAAAGGTGGCTCAACTACAGGATGCAACAACAATATATATAACAACGGCAACAAAGTGGTGCGTATTCTAACAATGAGCTCTAGTGCCCTTTCTGAGTCTACAAAGGGTCTAGGGCAGGAGTGGGCAACTGTGGCCCCTTTACCACCTGTGGACTTCAACTCCTAGAATTCCAACTCTGCAACTCAGCATTCCCATGGCTGGCTCGGGAATTCTGGGAGTTGAAGTCCACAGGTGGTGAAGGGGCCACAGTTGCCCAACCCTGGTCTAGGGGCAAGTATACAAAGCAGAAAGCTGCTGTTCCACAATGTCAACTGGGCCATCCCTTGCCAGGCCACAGAAAGAAATGGGTCACAGCAACAGACAAAAACCTGACAGACAGAAACAAAGATATACTTGGCACAGAGGTGTGAACTCTGGGGAACACAAGGCATGAAGAGGCACAAATGGGAATGAAAAAAATAAAACAGAAAAAGCGACAAAGAGGGCACTCTCACATTTACATGGGCAGGAGGACATACTGGCATTACACATTGGGCCGCTGCTGAAGGTGGAAAGGGAAAATAAGCTATGGCATAAACAAACAATGGATGACCCTCTAGGTTTCTGGCAAAGTGCAAGAGAAGACTTTATTGCCCACCTCTAATACAAAGGAGCAATAAAGACAGCAGCGGGGGACGGGGGCATTCATAGTAGGAACTTATATCTGGGTCCCTAAAAGGAAAGCTGTCACTCCAGATTACATATCATCAGAGCCCATCAAATCCATATAACTTTTAATAAGATAGAAGGAAGAAATATATCAAATATAGGGAAAATGCTTAAACTGAGTCAAATTCACTTTCTGTCCTGGCCCCATATATTAGTGTGCCCTCCCCAACACTCAGTTTGGCTAAGTGCAAATGAAATTGCACGTAACTTGATCTACGCTCAAGTCAAAAAATCTGGACAAAACTTGCCCATTGTTTCACTCTAAACCAGGCATGTCAAACTCACGTGCAGGCCACGCCCACCCCAGCTTCACAAAGGCAAAAAATGTCAGGATACGTCACGATGTGTCATGTGACACGATTGAGTTTGACACCTGTGCTCTGAACTGTACATGTGGAAGACAGGCTAAGCACAATTACTGCCTCATTGCCAAACAAAAAGGTATCCAGGTGCACAGAATTAAATGGTGAGACACATCTGTGCTTCCCTTGCCATAAATCTAGCAGAACGTGCAATAATAGAACTTGCTAGATTGAATTTTTATCAGATCCCGGCACAATTTGCAATTTGGCAGGAATGAGATAAACAAGTTGGTTTTACTTTTAAGAAACACCAGACACTCCCAGCCAAGTTTGTTTCCAGCAATGCTAATCTTCTGAATCTGGAAGGTACAAAATGAACTAAGAACTCACAGCTTCTTTTAGATCAGTCTTGGTTTGGCCTTAGGTACCCATCCTTATTTTTTAAATGAGTGGCCCTGGCACCAGGGTGCCTGCCATTGTTTGAAGCCCCTGAACAATAGTTGTAGCCTTCAAGGGCTAGTCTAGATCAAGCAGGTTCAACCTTCCACCAAGTATTCACTTATCTTCAGAAGGGCACATGTGGGGGCTGCGTGGTCTAGGACAGGGTCTCCAACCTTGCCAAGTTTAAGACTTGTGGACTTCAACTCCCAGAATTCCTCAGTCAGCTTTGCCCAGTCTAGGAAGAGTCAGGCACTGTTATCTCAAAGGCCCAAGTACACAAGGGCCAGACTAAGGAAAAATTAAAGGTAAAAATAAAATACAATACAGTACAGTACCAGCTCTATAAAAGAAAGAGAAACCAGAGCAGGAAAGACATAAAAACAAGGAATAAAAAACTCTTATGATTCCGAACTGAAAACATCAATTATAGAGCCCCATCTAAATAAAAGAAACCAACAAAATTAAATAATAGTTTGAGAAGGACAGTAAGCAGGAATTAGAAAGCAAACAAAAACAGAAATAAAATTGTTTTTATTTTGTAATTTTTCCTCACAACCTTTGCATGGAAACCCTTTCTCTCCCAGTCTTGGTACCACTACACAAAGAGAATTCACCACAATCTCTTTGATTCTCAATACATAGAACCAAAAGCTTTCTCCTTTCTAGTTTAGTGCCTGTCCTTACAGCCATTGGATCTACACTCACCATGCCTGCTTTTTACAGTAAGGAAAAAAGTAAACCAATGAAACAACAACATACCCAAGCGATTCCCAAGAGCCACTGGAAAGCAACAGACAAGGACTATATACCTTCAATTCAGAAAAGGAGGAAAAATCCCAGGAGCCTAGATAAGAAGGATATTCCTGACAGTGGGAATCACCTGCTTCCCAGCAATAGATGCAAAACAACACATTTCTCTTTGGAACAATTGCTGAGCCTGTTAACATCTTACTGAGACACCCACAACTGTGTGAGGGTATGGAAAGGCACTGCAGATTTCCGATTGGCACAGCTTTTACAGATGAAAAGACCCTTGGGATTATTGTGATAGAAAAAAGCTTGGGTCAGAAGAAGTGGGAATGAATTTCTGGGTCACAGGAATGTGAACTCAGTTCTGGTATAGAAAACAAGTTCCTTGGCTAATCATGTTCCTTAACTCTAAAAATATACTTGGTCTTGAGCCACCATTTCAGCCTTGGTTCTAGTTAGAGAATTTGGGTTTTTAGTTAAAAAAAAAAAAAAAGACCTTGTAAGTCTGCCTACTTCTGGCTTTATAGAAGAGATGTGGTTAAAGGGAAGTATAAAAGGGAGCGTTTCATTTTTCTAGTTTCACCGAAACATGTTCCAAGGTTGTACATTGTGCCAGAAATGTTGCTGCAACTAGAAAGCACAAATTGCAGGAGAGCTCAGTAAGATGGTTTCAGAAGGGTGACCCACCATGGAATTTTCAACTATAGATCTCCCATGCAAGAAATTACAGAGTTCCTGACCTCAAAATCATGAAGTTTAGCTTGCAAGGCTTTAGTTGGCCAGATACACTTTTGTACAACAGATAGCTCGCTATACAAAGTTGGTGACCAAACACTTTAGCTATGTGGTTAAAAACTAGGTTAGCTAAAAGCAACCAAGAGGCCAGGTATAGCCCAGAATTGCCACTAGGGGGGAGGAAAGAGCACTGGCCAGTGCTTGGCCTGATCGAAAGCAGTGGTCAGAAGCCAGAATTCACAGCATGACTTTAGTTTAGAGACCAGGCCTCCAGTACTGAACCATGGCAAGAAATACAAGGATTAAGTACAGCAGTTCCAAAAGCCAACTCATTCATCTCTATAGATAATTAAGTAACATTCCCCAATTTTCTGGAAAATTGTGGATAACCTTCTCTAGGGCCAAGAATTAGACTTTGGAATGATGGGAGTGCTGAGGCCAGAGCGGGTGGGATCTAATATTAGCACTTCACCTGATGAGTCAGTGGTGGGATTTTCTACTTACTTTCCTTAATATGCCAATTTCACTTTGCTCCAAAAATTGTTGCAAAGGCATTGTGGGTTCAGTTGTCTCAGCACAATCTTAGGACTTCTGATGCAAAAAATAAAATGCAATAAAATAAAAGGGGGGGCTACATGTATCCCATAAATTGGCCACACTGGAATAAAGATGGTTAGTTCAGGTTATTCCCATACTGTTACTGTTGATCATTTTGGCTTTTCTTCATTCTTTTTAATTACTCCGTTGCATAATATGTGATTAACTGGACTGTGGTTTACTTCATTGTCCTATTTTTAGGTTCTGTATAATATGCTAAGTTAAAATGTGGTTGGCCGTCCCAGTTTGAATCCAGCAGTAAAAAGTAAGCTCTCAAGAAAGTGAAATTATATGCGGTACTGTATTTCTGATGACTGGCTGTATTTACACTTCTCTTCTGAAAGAGAAAAGTGTGTCTCTGCCTGGCATGTGCTAAGGCAGGGGTGTTAAACTCGTGGCATCACATTATCGTCACACTTTTCTCCCCTTCACTAAAATGGGGGTGGCCATGGCCAGCATGTGACGCATCTGGCCTGCAGGCCACGAGTTTGACACCCCTATGCTAGGCCATCCAACATAAACTACACATGGACAGTCAAAAAAGGTTTCCATACCAAAACAAGCAGCTAGTCCTTGTGATCTAGCCCTATTGGAAGAGAAGGCTCGGACTAATTACACTGATTGACACCAATATCTGAAGCAAGTTCCAAAATGGGAAACTGATGCATAAGTCAAGCATAAGAAGATCAGACAAACAGGTGGATCTAACAAAAACAAGGTAGTAGTAGTAACCTGAAGCACTACTCACTAGCATGACTTTGTTACATGGAGTAGTATAGACATATAAACAAGACTTTTATAAAAGACTATCCTGACAGCAAAGAGCAAAGTCAATCCTGGTGACTTCATGGAAACATCAATGTATTTTTCTTGGAAGCAGTACAGAAACAGTTTGCTAGAGCTTCTTTCCAGGACTCCCCCTTCCCCTCATGTCTACAGCATTAATATTCCTCCCTCCAAATACTCATTAGGTGCAATGCTGCTGGGGCTTTTTGGGAACTGCTGAGGTTGGCTAGTTGTTGCTCTCCAGTCTAGAGCAAAACAAGCAGAAAATGGGGTCTTAATGATGCTTCTTTTGGTCTGCTACTAGGATCTGGGGAAAAAAGCAAGCCCAGATGTGGCCAATCGCTTCCCTAGCCAGCATCTGCAGGCCTGAGGAATTATGGAGTCTGCAGTCCCAAATGCATTTCAAAGGTTACAGGGTGCCCATCTCTGGGTCTGGACTCCAAAGTTTCAGACAAAAGGCACCTGTGGGCAGCTTTATTTATTTATAAATTTTATTGGCTTCCCATCTTGCCATTAAGATAACTCTGGGCGTTATCGTAACAATCATAAAAATATATCTACATTAAAACATAAATAAATGCTTCTTGGATATTCTGCAAGCAAACCAAAAGGGTTTTACAGCAGACTTCACAGATATGATCGACACATGGCTCATCAGACACTGCTTTTCTGCAGTTCCACTTAAGACAAAAGGGCCAGTTCATGTGACCAGATTCTATTCCATATAAAAATATTCTCCAAAGAGTCAAAGAACTAACATGTAAAGGAAAAAGTAAGACCACAGCCTTTTCCTGATATGCCTGTTTCCTATGGGTAGTTTATTTTTTTCCCCCTCTGAAATTGGAATTCACTTAACAGAATCCAACAGAATCCTAACCAGGAAAAACAAGGAACTCGGCCTTCCTTCCAGGCATCAGGAGAGGGATTTTTTAGGTATTTCCCACTTCTAGTATACCCTTTGGATCATATTCAGAAAACAAATGAATCATGGTAGTTTTCACCAGCAAATTCAAAACAGATTGTATTTCAAAATCAAGGCAGGGCAGAAAATCAACTCAGGAGTTGTGCCTATACCACAGACACAAAAGCATAGGTTATGGTTAAAAAACCACAACAGTTAACCTAAAATCAAACCAAGTATCCATATCTTTATGGATACCATTATCTCCTTGGCTGTTAAGAATTGTACATGTATGTGTATATGTATGTTTTAAGTGGTTAAAAATACACAAAACAGGCTTGTAGCACAGCCTCTTTGGCACATTCCAGATGTGTCAGACTACAATTGTAAGTCCAAACCAGTAGTGTTGTCTAAATGTTATAGTGTCTCATTTACAAGGTATCTACGGTAGTTCTTAAGAAACAGGGTCCTAGGACATCATGGTACACAGCTTCTACTTTTTTGTTAACAGACCCAAAATGACAACCAACCACTTTCTCTGGGCTTGTGCACTGGGCATTGGCCCCACTACTTCTTCAGCCTTAGTGTTCAATCAACATCCCATCAGTTAAGACGAGATGGGTGGCAAACAAGTTTAATGAATGAATGAATAAATAAATAAAAACATTTCTACCATTCAAATAAGCAATCCAGGTGGTGTTGTCCGAAAAGCATAATATCCAGGACTCCTCTTCTTATCTATCTTTAATATGGTTAGGTTCAAAAAGGGGCTTTTCCCCTCTATCATTTTCAAGTGATACAATTTAAGCCACACAAACACTGCTATTAAACCCAGGACTCCATCAGCTTAGACTTTTTATCCTGAGGGCCCAGTCAGAAAGAGGTACAAGGAGGGCTTTGTTTTCTTTATGCAAGCATGCCAACTGATCCTCTTCAACCAGAGATGTTGGAGGCAGAAGCTGTGGAGCTCTTGAATGTAAAGCAGCACCCATTGATGTTCCCCTTCCCTCTGAGGCCTGCACCAATGTTTTCAGGTCCAAAGTTGCAATAGATCACCTATTCCACATGAGAAACTGGTAAAGGCACACAAAGAAAAATATGGGGAAAGATAAATGGAAATCTACAATAACACACCTGGTGTATTATTGGCATCTCAGTAAGGAACACAAGGGCCGTGCGCATGTTACAAAATCCAGCACCTTGGGCTAGTTTAGATATAAAGATGTCACTTTCTTTACCATAATTTTAAAACTGGGAGCAGGAACAGGACTACTAATGTTTCTATTACACACGAATTACCTCAGCCCCAGATATTAATAATGATTTTCTAACTAACTAATTCTTAGCCAGGATGTGTGAACCACCTTCTGGTCCTGATTAAGAAATCTTTAATAGCCATAGTGATAATGAATGCATTTGAACCAATGCAATAACTTATCACAGAGAAGGGTGAGGCAATGCCCATAAACTTGCTGATGGTGTCATGGTGTCCACTTTTAAGGGACAGCTATCACTCCATTTAAGACAGCCTTTTTTACACACAACTTTAAGAAGCAAAATCATTCAGTGCATAAATGACTTGGTAAACAAACTAAGAGACAGATTTAAAGTGGAAGAAACAAACAATGCTCCATGAGCTGTAGTATCCTTACTCTCTGTCCAATCCAGAAACATCCAACTTTGAGTGAGCACTCTATAGCCCACCAGATATTGTTGAACAGCAACTTCCAACAGTCCAAGCCAGCATATCCAATAGTGGGAAAGCTGTAGTTCAACAACATCTGGAGCTTCACAAGTTGCCCAATGTGATGGAAAGCATTCATGGAGAAAACCTTGGATACTTCACAAAGTGACAACAACTCTCTTCTCTGCTTCCCATTGCAAATTCTTTTACTTCCCTTGGCTATTTCTGATCCGGAACAGAACATTCCACAATCAAAATCATCTCTACTTTAAAATCACAACCAAGTTTGCAAGTCAGTGAAACATCTACAATAATAAAAAAAAATATTCAGAGGCACAAACTGAGGATTCTAATCTCAAGACAGCCATTCTCTTCTCTCTCTCTTTCCTGCTTCAAGAGACCCAGCCACACAACAGGAAAAGGAGAAGGCTCAACTGAGCCATGGATTTTAAGTTTAGTTGCCAGATGCAGACCAAATACAGAATCTGACCCATGGGGAAAAAATCAACCAGTAAGTTCTCCATCATGAGACAGCCTTACTGAAGTGAATGGGAATGACAGCACAAGGTTGTTGAGTCATGAGAAGGAGCTTAAAATCCAAATTAGACTCAAGTTCCTTGGGATATCCCTGGCCTAAGGGGATGAGCTCTTAGCTCTCTTTGAGCAAAAGGAGAGAAATGACTTCAGGTGTCTCCTGTTACATGGGTGATAAGGAGTCTCTGTGCCATGCCACTGCGGCCACAAACCAGAGAAGACATAAACTAGCCTAAATGGCAACGGTCCAACCCAGTATATTTTTTCCCTTCTTTTCTTTTGACTGGCTAAAGCATACAACCTCTCTTGGAGCTAACAAAGACTGCAAACATCACCTCACTATATGCAAAATGTGTCCATGGTAACATTGACAGACAAATTACAGATGCAACATGAGCCTTAGATGCAACTTGCCGAACACAAAGGGAGCCATCCACACAAGGGCAATGGAAATGGGGGAGTATCAAGAGACCATGAGGTTCACAGAGCAAGCAGGCACTCTAAAACTTCATTCCTTCCCCCCATCACAGCCCTGGACGGGGTGGGGGACTTACCAGGCTTTCCTGGGGTGCAGAGCTGACTGAGGGAAGAGGTGCACAGGTGGAGTGAGGCGAGAAAAGGGGGAGAGAGAAAGAGACAGAAATGATTCCCAGAATCAGCCAGGAAATCCAAAGCAAACAAACATCAATCAGTACAGTAATGCTGTAAAGGAGGATGAGGAAGATGAGGATGTGGAAGGCCAGAGTCTCCCACACCATTATGATCATTCTGCCCTAAAGCTAGAATTAATGTTATAAAACCAGGGAGAGGCAGAATCTGGTTCCCCCATCACTTCAGACCTCAGTTCTATTCTTACGGCCTTTCTGAATGCAGAACTCCAATTTGAAAGTTCTAAATAGAATCTGAGCCTCCAAGTCAATGGCAGAATCCTGGATTTGCTACCAGATTTCAACTGTACACTGTGTCTAGTAACAGTGATCCCTAGAAGCCACATCCAGAGTCTAGTTTTCTTTTCCTGCTGGGCTTTCTTATAGGTGCTTAGCTTTTAATCTAGAAATAGGCCAGGTTCCTAGCCCTTAGGGGCTACTTGGATAACACTTATGACATGATTTCTGAAGCCAAAGCTGGAGAGGGAGGAAGGTAATAAGATTCCCAATGATCATTGGAAAAAGATTTCATGATCCATACCTAGTGTTCCATCACGCCCAATGATGAACTGAAAGAGAATCAGGTACAAAAACAGAAAAATGGAAATCTATTTCAATTGGAGGCATAAGGTGGCCTTTGGGAAGGGAAGCTAAATGCAGAATTGAAATATCTTATTTTAGGTTTGTTTGGGTGCAAGGCTTTCACAGCCTTTGCTTTAATTTGGAGCTACCCTTCTCCATTAATGAATTTCTCTGCTTCTAAAGGCAAACAATTGTTCTGTGAGTAGGAAGGAATTAACCTTAAAAAAATAAAGGAGTGGGGCTGGGATATGGCAGTGACACATAACAGCACTGAAAGGGGCAGGAATGAAGTCTGTAAAGAATGTGAACACTTCATTTTAAAAAATCCCCATAGCATTCCCATTTTCAGATTATTTGATGAATGATGAGAAAAGCACTCATATGGCTACATTTTGGGAATACAATAATGGAGGCTCAGAGGGGAGGGGGCAAAATGGAGCAGCCACTCCTGTCCTAGTTGTTAAGGCCTTATACTAATCTTCTGTAACCTGATATTTTCCAGAAGTGTTGGGACCAAAACCCTTAATCTGCAGAGAGCCAGTTTGGCCAGTTTAGGGGTCAGATTGGGACCAAGAGTCCAGCTCTAATTCCCACTCCACCATTTGGTTGGCTGGTAATGAGAAGCCAGTCACTCGCTGCCTTTCTACCCATCCTACGTTGCCCATTTGTGGCAGAGGGGATAAAAAGAGAGGAGGCTCTCCTATATGCTGCCTGGAGTTCCCAGAGAGACGATGGAAAACAAAGCCATAAATAATAGTAATAAATCCACTGGAAGGAATCCAGTTGGGAAAGGCACTGACTATCCCAGATCTCTCTCTCTCTCTCTCTCTCT
>JAEANM010001117.1:16776-29679 GCA_017656035.1 Myanophis thanlyinensis
GAATGAGAAGTAGCCTTGAATTCTAACAATGGCAGGAAACACTGCTTTGCTGTATCCGCGAATGGAAGAAAGACAGATAGTCTTAACTTTTCTTCTTCTTCCTCCATTTTAGTGTCTTCCTCCATGTTGATTAAACCAACCACTTGCTAATGAGAAAGCCCATTCTCCAAATGTGTTGAAGCCTTCTGATCATCACCTGGAATCCCCAAGGCCAAATCACTCTCTTTGACAGGTGCCAAATGGGCTTTTGGTTTGCTAAGGAAATGACCAAGCATATGAAAATACAATGGCAATCCAGGGGATTCACTTTCAAAAGTTCAACTTGCTCACTTTCATTACCAATCTTACTTTATCAAACAGGTTTTCTTTTTTGTTTTACTCTGTGCACTTAAGCTCCGTCATGCATTCTTTGACATGAAGTTGCAGTTTTGTAGTTATTACTATATTGAGATGATTCGGTTTCAGTTCCTGTCCTTTTCAAAACATTTATATTCCATTCATATATGGATACATAAATATGGTCCCTATGGCTTATGCCTTTCTGGAATTTTTTAAATCAATCAATCAATCAATCAATCAATCTTTATTACTGTCACCCACCAGCAAAACTTGTGCCTTTCTTTGCCACTGCCTAGTACTTTTGGATCCAATAAACGTTGAACACTTTGGCATTTAAGAATGTTGCTGTTGCTCCCTTAATTATGTTTGTATCAATCTAATGAAAGTCTTCATTTGCCAGAGGTAAATACTGATTTTCCCCCACACTGAGCTTCAATCGTGCCCCTTTAGCATTCTTGGGAGAAAAGAGACCAGCATCCACCCTTGCTTACAAAACAGGATGGGATTACTTACCTGCAGAACCAGAGGGAGGAGGGCCTCCAGTCTGCTGCCAGAGAGTGGCTTCAGCTGCCAGCCGTCGTATGTAACTCTCGTCTACACACAGCAGGATATTCTCTGGCTTGATGTCTGTATGGATTATTTTGCACTTTGTATGGAGGTAATCAAGGCCCTGCAGCACCTGGAAAAGGAAGCAATTGTGCCAAGGGTAAGAACCTCTTTGTGATTCAGGTCAAGAAGCTGCAAGGTCCTGGAATCTTGATCTTATTAACAACCATAGCAGTACAGGTAGTTCTTGACTTATGACCACAATTTAGCCCCAAATTTATGTTGCTCAGTGAGATATTTGTTAAGTGAGTTTTGCCCCATTTTACAACCTTTCCTGTCGATTGTTAAGTGGATGGATCACTGCAGTTGTTAAGTCAGTAATCCAAGTGGTTAAGTGAATCTGGCTTCCGTAATAATTTTGCTGGTCGGAAGGACACAAAAGCGGATCGCATGACCCTGGGACACCACAACCGTCACAAATATGAATCCGTTGCCAAGCATCCAAAGTCTGATCCATGTGACCATGGGGTTGCTGCAATGGTTGTTAATTTTGAAAAATGGTCACAAATCATTTTTTTCACTACCATTGTAATTTTGAATGATCATTAAACGAACTGTTATAAGTCAAGGACTACCTGTATTTAAGTCCCAGAAAAAAGGTATTCAAATTAAGCCCATAATGAAACAGTCAGGAATGACACTAACTATAAAAACACCTCTCCCCCCCAAAAAAATATTTTTTTTTGCAAAGAAATTCGCATTTACCTGGCATAAGATGCTTTTGACACAAGGTATAGGAAGCCCTTGGTAGTTGGATTTGATAATCCACTTCAACAGCTGGTGCCCTAAAACCTCAAGGACCATACAAACATCTGGGCGAAAACCAAGTCAAGGAGATAAATCAGGCATCAGAAAGAGGATCCGGTTGTTAAAAAAGCACCAGTAAATAAATCCCTCCTTTCTTATGGCACATACAAAGCACTTCTAACTTAAATCCCATATAGAGCAAAGACAAAGAGCAAGAAAGCTGGTGTAGAACAGAATCTAGAGGCATGCAGCTGTGTTCTCCCAGATAACACAAAAACCAAGCAATTTTTGAGACAACTAAACTCTCCTGGAATCTTCTTTCAAAAGTAACATTCAGCAGAACATCCTTTTTGGGGAAACTTATTGACCATTTGTTCTTTTTTAGCTTTGATTTTATTATAAGGAATGGATGAATCCCAAGATCAGTAGAAAGTTATTTTTATCTACATAGCAAGTATTTGTTGCAGACCACTAGGAGCCAGCCGCCTTGGTCATTATTAGATAAAGAAAACGTGTGGGTGTGCATTTGTTTATTAAGAGGCCAAGCAGGAAGCTCTTGATAGAATGGAAAAGCACACAGCACAGCAACCCAGAAATATTTCCCCAAAGCCCATGGATTAACAGACTTCTTTGAAACTGCATTGCCCCAATAAACAAAACATGGATGTGCTAACTAAACAAAAGTACAATTGCTCTACCAGAGGGATGTAAAAGCCCTACAGCCCAGCAAATTTCTTCCATTCACCTACCATTTAAAAGGGGCTGCAGCCACTTATGCGTACCACAAAGACCTGATGCAGCTAAAATGCTCAGTCCTTTGTTATTTCACTCCAGGGAATGGGAGGTAGACAAAAAGATTGATTGCTCTCTCAGACTATATATATGTATAGTAATCCCATCCTGGATGTTAGTGAGAAAACATAACCTAAGGTTAGCTGTCAATCAGCATACCAATTTCTATGTACAAAACAAGTTTGGAACAATTTATGTTTTTCCTGCAGACATTTTCATCAAAAATGTAACAGAAACTGGTTTTACAGTCAAAGTTCTCAGGCACTTTGGAGGAAAAAGTAGAATCGATTATTTGAGCAGAAAGTTTGTGGACCTTTTAAGGAAGGATACGGACACCATTGATCCCTGAGATCTTGAAATCATCAATTAGTTGGACAATATTCTCCCGTTTTAGATCATTAGGATCAGAATCTCGCACCTGGAAGAAGGGAGAGGTACCAGGTAAAAATGGGTGAGCATTCTAGATATGGATCAGCAACTAGAAACTTCTACACTCAAACAACCCTCTACATAAGGATAGCTTAAATATCACACCAGTAGTTCTGTGGAAACAAAAGGCCAAGTGGCTACTTTGACACAGAATGGTAAACCAGTATTTTTTTAGATGCAAGTGTTCCCGTGGCTCCCCCTGCCAGTGGGTACCTCTAACAAACCTAAATGACTCTGAGCCTGAATTTGTAGTCATGGCTAAAATATCCTTAAAGCTGAGTTTGACTCCTGATGCTTCCAAAATGTTCAAAAAATGTTTCTTAGAAACATAGGAGGTTTCTTTTTTTAACCTTTCTGTTATAGCCATGTGATTTCATGATGGTCTCCCATCTGCTTCTAATCCATTTTAATGCTGCTTAACTTTTTTAGAATCTACTTTGTAGATTGGCCATGAAATATAGCCATGGGACAAAAATAAATTTGGGTCATAGTAGAGATAGAGGTACTACCTCATAATAGAGGTAGTCTGACCATTTGTTTAGTACTTGTTCAAAGTTACAAAGGCACTGAGAAAAGTGATTTATGAGTGGTCCTGTCAGGTCCAAGCCCATAGGCAACACAGTGAGATCCAATCCAATTCAATCCTTTATTTTACTTACATCTAATGGTCAGAATCTTGTCAAACTAAAGCTACAACCCATTAACCAGTAGTTATATCCTGAGAGATTCTATGGTGCAGCTACCTAAATCTCTTTCCCCCAACCTCAATATAGCTCAGTATTGTATAATATCTTAATCTGGGTTTATCTCTGGGAAAACTCTGTGTTGCCATAATTCCCTCCCACTGCTTCTCCAGATGCACATTCCATCAAAGTTCTTCACAATTATTGCCATTGCAGCATCATGGTTGTGCATCAGGCACTTGGAAAACCATCATGCATCAATTGCAGAATTCATATAATTTCTATTTGCAACCTTGCTAGCTGTCTTCTGACAAGCAAGGTCAATGGGGTAGCCAGCAGGGAAGGTTGCAAGTTGTGGTCATGGGATGTCTAACTTAACCACCAGTGACTCACTTAATGACTAGGGAAATAAGGTTGTGAAATCAGTCATATAAAGCTTCAGGTAATAATCACACCACTTGATGAAGAATCTTTTGGTTCCTATTAAAGTTATAAATTAAGATCTAGCTCTAATCACTTTTTAATGTATACTATTGACTGTCTTTTTGTTGTTGTAATTAAGTGACCCAAAATCTGTTGTTGTTGTAATTAAGTGACCCAAAATCTGGGAAGAGAGGGGTAGCTACCAACTTCAGAAAGATCCAGCTCAATGTACTAAGAGGATGAACAACATTATCAAAGTAATCTGATCCTTGATTAGTTAGTTCCCTTCTCCAATCCAAAGGATGATTCTCACTAACAGCAAAAAGCAACTCTTTCAAAACAGTGAGGGAAGGGATTTCTGTATGTTAGGCAAAATGAGGAAACTATCAAACTTCCACATAACAGACTATAGGGAGAATGGGAGTATTAATGACTAATTATTATTATTAACAATGTTTTCTTTAATTACAGAAAGGGAACAAAATACAAAGAAAAATTATGAATCTTGCATTCTCCAAGAAAAAAATGTGTTTGAAAAGAAGTAAAACAGAAAAAAGAAACAAAATATATCATTATAAGTTAACAGTTACAAATTCTACATGTAGTTATCTTTGTAAATATTCTTCAAGTGTGTATATATTTATTTTGGATACACTTATATAACTATTATTATTTTTAATCTACCGTATTTTGTATAAGTGAGTTCCATATCTCATATTTGTCTTTACAAAGTCTACGTTCATAGACAATCTGCTCATAGGCGGCCAGTGTAATTAGGTCTTCAGCCCACTGAGTAAAAAGACCCACACATTTATCTTTCCAATGCTGCAGTATCAGTCTTTTGGCCTCAGTAAGGCCAGGGAATTACATTTCCCAATTGACAAATTCCATGTAATAGTTACGTAATTCAAGAGATTATCCTTTAAAAATATTAGCTTTTGCTGCAGCCACTACTTTCTCCCAAAACTTAGTAAATATAGTATATTGTAGATCAAATGTTTTAAAGAAGCATTATCCTAATTAATAGTTTGAATTGAGGCTGATGAGAATATAGGCCCAGAAAATAATGTTCATTGCCACAATTCATTTCTTGAATGTATATAATCATGAATGTTTTTCTTCCAAAATGTACAACAATCAAGAACCATTTGGGAAGGTCAGGATGGCCAAATAACATGTTTTCCAGCAATTCCTGGATTTTACTACTTCATGTTTCAAGGCCTAAGTATGTTAAATGTCCCTTCATGAGGAATAGTTCGCTCAGAATTGGAGCAGTCAAGAGAAGCATCAAACTTACACATTTCAGTAGCTTGATTTCATCCACAGCCGTTTCTGTATAATGTACAGCACTTTTCACTACCTTGAGAGCCACAAAGCGCTTCCGCCTGGAGTGATGGGAGGAGAGAAGGACAGTGTTACTTAGTCCTGGCTTCCTTCATTTCAAGACATTATCTTCCACTTGAAAAGTCTCAACATTACCTTCAAAACTGCTGTAAGAAAATAAAGCTAGGGTTATACGTTTTAAAAGAATGGAGTTCACGTGAAGCATAACAAAGCTTTAAGGATCTTAAAGGTGCTTTTTTTTCTTCAAAAGACAACAATTGTTTTTTCCTTGAGGAGGAAGAAGAAAATGTTTTGCTTCTCATCTCCTCCTCCTCCTTCTAGAAAAGTTGTCTTTTGAAGAAAAAAGCACCTTTGAGACAACAATGACCTGGATGACTGAGAATCTCCACAGACAAAGCCATAGGGAATCATTCATTCAACAATTATAAGGTTGCCCCTATCCCCAAAGTGATCCTGGGCATCGTACCAAGGGTTAAACCACAGCAACAATAACTTAATTAGGCAAAAATTAGAGTGGTTCTTTGACTAAATGAACTTGGACTATCTTTGTCCCAATCCTCCAGACATCACTTAAACTTAGCTAGCCTTTTGCATTTCAGTCAGAAGGTGATCAGAAAATGACCCATTTCCCCATATTTGGTATTCTTAAAATTTTGCCTCAGACCAGGAGGCTTTGGCTCTTTGGCGAGCAATCAAGGATAGCAATCTCTGTTTTCCAATTATACCTATCCCTCAAGGATGTCCGCTGTCACCACTTTTTTCATTTTAGTTCTTGAGGTAGAGACATAAGATGAGAGAATTATGGGAGTTAAGATTTAAAAAAAGAGTTAAATATGAAATTAGAAGATCAAATAAAAGTGATGGAGAAAATTGGTTTTAAAACTGAGAAAAAAGTGAAAATACTTCAGAATTACTATGACAAAATTGTATATTATTTCAAAATAATTATGTTGACATGAGATAAAATTAAGGTCATGTTAAGATGAGAGAAATTAGAATTGTCAATAAAAATCTCTCATAACGAATAATGTTTTGCCAAGAATGTTGTTTTTGTCCTAGAGTCCTAGACAATACCTGTTTTGCAACTGATGATGCATTTCTACAATGACAAAATGATATATCTAAATGTATATGGTAATGGGGAAAAACAAGTTAAATATAAAGTGGTATAAAATGCAAAGGAAAGAGGAAGACTGCATTTACCAGATTTGAAATTGTATTTTGCTGATTGTTGTTTGATCTTGATGAAAGAATGGATGTCACTAAGAAACATGATACTTTTAGAGTCAGAAGGTCACAACCTGAACTTTGAATGGCATGTATATATGATACAAAAAAGTTAATGTGGATTTCAAAATTCATTTTATCGGACATGCCACAATGAGAATATGGAATTAGATATATGATTATAGCCAAAAATACTCTTACAGTATGGCTCTCAACTCAAGAAGCTTATCATAGAAGAGAAACTGCAGAGAAGGACAAATGGTTGGGAATTATTGGAAAACAATCAATAGGAATTTAAAATTAAGTCAAATGAGAAATTAGTAACAAAAGGATATAGTTGTCAATGGTTTTCCCAGTTACAGTTACCAGAAAGATTCATAATGGATAAAAAGATGTGTGGTATGGAGCAAAGTAAATAAGAATTTGAAGTACAAATGTACACTAATGAGCATGTAATTGCTAAAATGTACAAAGTTTTGTTGAAATTTGAAACAGGAAGAACAGGTTGAAGAATGTAGGATACAGTGGGCTAATTCTGGTTGTAATATATAAATGGACCAATGGTTACGTTAAAATTTAATTATGATCTTAAAGAGATCTTTTTTTAATAAAATGATGTATGTGACACGAGAGAAATTATCTAGAATGTATAAAAGCACTTGAAATGTATGTTGGAAATATGACCATAAAGGATATTTTATCATGCTTGGCAGACATATACAAAAGCTTTAAAAATTTATTCAAATACATATTTTGATAAAGAGAAATTTTAAAATTAATATGCAGCTGAAAACAGAACTTTTCTTTTTAGGAATAATGATAAACAGGCAAAAGCCATGAAAGATTATTTCAATATATGACTGCTGTGGTGAGATTATTATATGCATAGAGATGGAAAGATCTACTATGGAGGAATGGTTAGTGAAAATGACAGATTTTGCCGAGATGGCTGAACTAACTTGATTAGAGAAAAGGCACCATCTACATTTATTGATGACTGGAAAATGGACTTTTTGCATAAAAATGAAAAAAAAAATGAACTTTTACAATTATTTGTTGTTTACAGTTTTGATGATTAGGCAGGGCAGATTGTAGAAAGAATAATATTGTGGTAACACTTTAAAAAGAGAAGTTACTTATAACTGCTGTAAAGAACACTGAAAGCCACTTTGAATCTTTTCATTCTTTTCCATTTTTCTTTGTTTTTTTGCATTTGCTTTCTCCTTTCCTTCTTTTTTTCTTATTTTATATTAGTTTTAATATTTAATCTTGTTTTTAAAGTTTCAATATCATACAAAAAAATTCTCCAAATTTATCCCTGTGACAGAGATACTACTTCACATCTCAAAGGGAAGATACACCTTTCCTGTTTCTTACTTTGGATTTAGACATAAAGAACTTTTATGTACTTCTAGTTCTCTTCCTTTTTAAATTTCTCCTTATAAATTTGTTTCTTGAACTGAGCTCCTAAAGACTTCATGGACATATCCATGTATTTTCGTTGGAAATATATGGCTGAACTGTTCTTTTCTTCTGGGATGTATTTTCAACTATCCAGCGTAGTCTATAAACTCTGATAAGTAGTTTCCCATCTAAGTCCAAACAAGATCCAATCTTAATTTTTTTATTAATCAAGCCCACCAGGCACTACTATCTAGCTTGGCAATATGTGGCAACCTGATCACTTTTAAAATGAATGTGTATTACTCTTTCAGGGATATTCTTTGTATATTTAATATAAGGGACAAAATATGGGTCATTCACTGCTGTACTTACTGAATGTCCCAACAAAGCCAGACTGTCGAAAAGTGCCCCCATCCAAGTTTCCGTACCACATGATAGCGCCCATTGAAGAGGTCCCCAATTTTTACTGGGTAATACCCACCTAATAAAGAAAAAAGAAAAGGCCAGTTAATATACTAGCTGATATAGTCTATGAGGCAACTACGGGCAGACACACAAATTGCCTCTGTGATTAGTCTCAGGTTCTATCTTATGCTTAAAACAAATGCTCATACATTTCATTTGTTGTTATTCCTCAGGAATGTAAAAGTGAAAGCCCAAACGGATCAGGCAAAAACAGCTTCTAAATTAGCATCTTGTTCCAGCAAAAGAGAGCCAGACACTTCTCTGCAGATGGCATCCAGGACTCAAAAGGATGCTGCCAGTAACAGAGAAAGCGCCCCTCCCCTTCACTTAAGAGACCCCAGGCCATTCCCTGCATTACTCAGATACCTCGGCAGTAATCTCGGGGGTCCTCTTGCTCCTCGTCATCAGATCCCAAGAGCCCACCTTCAACTGCAGCAGGAAGAGGCAGGGGGGGCACGGAAGGCGGGCGGGTAGGGTCATTCGTGTAGGAAGGACTAAGTGGCCTAATAATGAAGAGATTGAGGGGAAGAGGGCGGGGGAGGCAGATATGGGCAAAAAAGAGCCATCAAATTTCAAAGTTATTTATTTCACAAACAGCTGAGAAACATTCCTTGTCTACTTCTAGTTGAAAGCCACCAACTGCTTGCATAAATTACTACAGCAAACTATTCCAGACTGGTTCGACTATACTTTCCACCATACCAAGCTTAATTGGTAACAAACTCAGAAAGACTGTATTACAGAATGGTTTTCGAAAGTGTAATTTCATTTGTTCATATTCTTCATATTTCTCTCAATTCCACAAATTCCTTTAGATTTCAGCCCTGAAAGAGTGGGGTGGGCACTAACATTTTGTTGCTATTACTCTGTTATTAAGGCTATCAAGTAATTCCCATTGTCCACCTTGGGAGATTCTCTGTACGTACCTATTGCCTTCTATTTCAATCTGTGCTGTTTTCCCCATCTTGACAGCTTTAAGGAGGGGGAGACATTCACCACAGCCAACTTGAAAGGGGAATTAACTGGCAGCAAGAGAATTAGTAACTCAGCTACTCCTATGGGTTTTCAGCTCCTGACCAAGGAAAGGAAGCTTTCTCCGTCGCTGATGTCTTCCCCAGGGAGAAGATAATATTCCTCAGAGGAAAACTCACAGATTTGTTAGGGAGCTGCCAATTCCGGCACAAATGAGGGGCCTCGAGACAGTCTCTGTCAAAGCAGAGCAGACTAGTGGCTGGCACTTTATCTGTCCCACATGCTCCCTCCATTAGTAAAAGAGGCATTAATACCTTGTGAGCTCAGAAACTTCCTCTCTCCGTCAGAGCCCAAATGTGCATAGAGACAAGAGATAGACGAGGCGTTAAAAATAACCTAGCAGCTTCCAGCAGCTGCCACCCAGGATGGAAATGGAATTTGGAGTGGGAAGGATGGGACACACAGGAGAAGGGAACCAACCCCATGGGTCTTAGGGCCACTGAGGTGGTGGTATGTGTGGATTCCAAGAACAACGCTCTTCCATTTAAAAAAAAAAACCACCCCTAACTGTCATGGACATGTTGTGGCACAGTTTCTCATAATTCTGTGAAGAACTGGGGTTGGCATAAATGGTACAATTCACATAGCAGAAGCAAGAAAGGGTCCTACGGCACCTTGAAGATTAGCCTACTTATTACTGCAATTAAGGATGGTGGGCCAATTATCTACTTCATCACCTAATTTGTAAGGATGACCCAAGACACTGCTGGTTTTGCTAAATAGATTAATACAGTTGCACCTCCTTGTCTCAATCGAGTTCTCTGTAAGGAGATGGGTTTGCTTCAACACCTAGCAATAAGAGGACTCCCCAAAAGTAATTCCTCTGTACAGCAGAGGCAAGCCAGAAGTAGGGTACAGGGATAAGGAAGTAGCATCATCTTCACCATCCTAAGCCCTGATTAAAGGCTGGCATTTACAAGAAGCTAGAAAATCTCCAGGGAAGCAAGCAGAAAGCTGCTGCTGCATAAATCCATTTATCTCTAAGGAAAAGGTAAACAAGCCTAAGCAGAAAGCGATTTCTTTTGCTCTGATTCATGTGTATATATTTAAACATAACATTTTGTGTCTGGAATTTATTTTCTGTACCAGCTTTCCATGCGTCTTCTTCCACTACTTAAAATTTCTGTACAGCAGAGGTTTCTCAGAATAGGAGTAGGCAGCATCGTTTTATCTACTTTTAAGTCTTATATTTTCCTTTATGGTTTTGTTTTCTATTTGAGGTCCAATTAGAATGCTGTCTGTGATTTGAATGACATTTCACCTCTTCAAGAGATGAATGATTTGCAGGCTAATACTTAACAAATTTTAAATAATTTTTATATACTTTCTCATTTCCTCATTTTTAATGAAGTTTGGTTTTGCTTATCACTTGTGAAATCGGTCTACCTACACACAAACAAGAAAAGGCCGACTTCTCAAGTTTTGTGTCTCAATGCTATAGGAATAGAAGTTGACATATAGAATTTGTTTATTTCCCCCCACCCCTCTCCTTTAATTTACCTGGAGAACAAACAAGTTGTAGGAGTCCTATTTCTCTTACATACCAGGGTTAGGAGAAGACAGACGAAATGCCCCACAGAAGCAAGATAGTGGAGCAGTCATTATGAAGCTACTAAATCAAGGCAGGGGGCAGAGTTAGCATGTATAGACCCTAGAAAGCCCTGCACAGAAAGGATTTCTGGGAAAAGATTTCAGACTGCCAATTTAAGATTTGAACTGTATATTCTCAGCATGTTGCTACAATTGTGAATACCCCTACCAGCATCTTTTCTGACTAGTTCATGCATCAATGAAGTGATACTGAATAGAAAAACTCAAAGTACACAAAAAAAAGCTACAACAGTTATTGCTGTAAGAGGCTTAGGCCCACTTAACAAAGTCTATACCCACTGTTTCATCTTTTTATCCCTAATGATACAGTATTGGGGCTAATTTCATAAACCCATGTCTCTATTTACATATACATTAAGAGATACATATTTTATGGTGGAAAATATTTCTGGGGTGGAAAAAAACCGCCACTTTTCTAAAATTCTCATCTTCATAAACACCTAAAAAGTTGCTTTACATCAGCTGCGCTTAAGGCAGTGAGGGAATGATGATGGCCAGTTCCTGTACATAAACATCTAACAAGCAATTTGCACGTGTGAACCAGTCCTGGGCATCTCCTTCTGCAACCGTTCTGTAAAAAGCCAGTTTAACACGCAGAATGACCTGCACAACTGACCTGCAAAGCACGTTGCGTTAAAAGCCACAACTTGCAAGAGGCGGGATGAGTTCACACCTACCCACATTTCGTCGCAGGCAGGGTTGCTGCCCCTTACCCAGGTAACCTCAGAGGCCGCATTCAGCCACCTCTCTCTCGACCCACCTCCCCTCCCCACCCCACCCCACCCCCACCCCACACACCGCTCGTATCGCTCCACACTCACCCCGTGGGGATCCCGCTCTCTGCCGGCGGAGGGGGCGGCGCCTTTTCTTTCTTATGTTTCTTCTTTTTGCCACGGCTGCTCCCCGGGCCTATGGAAGAGGGGAGTAGCGCGAGATCGATCGGCGCGCCGGGGCTGCAGAGACCCACGCGCTGCAAAAGTTTTGCGGGCAAGGCTGCGATCGGCATAAGTGGCAGCAGACGGTCCGCCCAAGTGGAAACCCCCACCTCCTCCTGCACCTGCTGCGGCCCCCTCCTCCGTGCAACCACCAGCAACTCCCCGCAGCCCCCGAGCGCACAACCTTCTACTTTCCAGGGCAGCCCCGCCCGCCGACGCCGCCCCCCCCTCCTCTTCCTCACCTTTTTTGCTGCTCATCGCCCCCCCTGTCCCGGTGAGCTCCATACAAGCAGAGGATTACCCTGCTGCGCCTGCGCAATCCGGCCCCTTCCCAACCGCAAGAGCAGCTTTTACCCCACCACGTGAGGCCGGAGGGAGGAGCCTGGAGCCGCTTTGCTGCGCCGCCCACTCCCAGCTTTGCACCGGATTAAAAGCGGGAAAAAAGTGCTAAAATAATTTTTGATGGCACGGTTCTTAACTGAATCCATCCACTTTTCCCGGCATTACAGCCTTCTCCAGAGAGTTAAGTCTTTACATACTGTTTTCATATAAGCCAGGTCGCCTGCCACGAGTAAGGACATTGATTCCTTAAATGAGCCGTCGATTTGCTTTCTTGGCTATCCATGGTATTCTCCAACATCATGGTTCAAAGGTATTGATACTTTTCCTACCCTGCCCCCTGAAAGTCAGCTTTTGCTTCCTTGGAGAGCTACAGGCTTGCCTGATCTCGCCTGAAAGCTATAGAGTCTAACAACAAACAACAAACTTTTATGGTTCAGTAAGTGTAGCTGCTACACTTACTGAACCATAAAAGTTTGTTGTTTGTCTTCACCAATGCAATAGGGAAAAGCTTGACTTACAATTCC
>JAEANM010001118.1:0-29669 GCA_017656035.1 Myanophis thanlyinensis
GTCACACACTTCTTGCACTGGCACAAAGCAGAAGGCACCAGCCTGAAGATGGTGAGTGGGACCTCGCCGAAACATTGTGAAGATATTCTCAAACTTATATGGGAAAAGACCCAAACAGACCTAGACCTGCATATATATAATAACCCCCATAACATGAATAAACAGGATGATACCTCCCGCCTACCAGACATCTGGAAACTAGCCCTCACCAACAAACAAGTCCCAGCCTCGAAAACCAACACTGGACCCAAAACAACACAGGACACCACCACCAATTCTTCTCACCAGAGCCAGGCCCAAACCCATCCTATAAATGAAGGACAACCACCATGTTGAAACCAGACCATGGCTGCTTTACCAGCTGTCACACTCCCTGACCCCAAAATCAAACAAGCTGACACACACCAAGAACACAGACCCAGACCTCAAAGCCAAAACTCAAAGCCAGACCAACACCCAAAACACTACATCACAGCCACCCGCTCAGGATGTCACATCAGAAAACTCAGGAAATCACACCACGAGAACTCAAGAATCGCAACGCAGCAAATGACCCAGGAGATCACAGCACAAGACCCAGGATACCACAGCAATAGAACTCACAAGGTCATCACACAACCCATTATACCAACATCAAGTCCATCTACCAATCAAGAGGCAGCAGCGCAGCCAACCAGCCCAGCACACCAGCCCCCCACCAGTATTTATAGAGAGACGGCAGCTCCAATCATGCTTTGCTCGCACCGGCACGGAGCCGAAGACACCAGCCTGAGGATGGCGAGTGGGACGTCGCCAAAACGTCACCAATATACTCTCAATCTTACATGGGAAAAGACCCGAACACACCTAGACCTATGTACATACATACATACATACATATATAGAGCTTGAATTTGTTAAGCTTGAATTTCAAATTGTGATCATTCACTAACCCTTCCTGTTTTGAACACTACAATACTTTTACTATCCTACTTGTTCAAAGTCTAACTTTTATTTCCATAAAATGTCATAAGAAATATCATTATTTTCATGATTCTGACATTAATGGGTTTATTATTGCTTATTGCAGTAACATTTCAGACAATAAAGCTTAACCTCATCCATATCCATAGTCCAGTCTTTGAATTCTCCATCAAAGTATAACTTTTGCTTGGTGTTAATTTCTTTGCATTGCCTGCTGGAGATATCAGAGATATCTGCTAAGTAAAAATACTTCAGCATGTCTGCTAATAGTAGTTTCAAAGGCAGGACGGTTTTTTCACCCTATTTCCTGTTTCATTTCCAAATATTGCCTTCATTATTATAACTGAAAGCAGGAAAAAAGTCTGTTTCTGGTTATATAAAGTTTCATGGTTGTATTAATTTTTCTACTAAATAATTGACTTCTTAATTTTTTTTCTCAGCAAAATTTAAATTGGAGTCTTCTAGAATTTAAAATTATCAATAGATAATTTTTTCCTTAGTAGACAAAATGGGAAAAACGTATTTTCAAACTTGCAAGATTCTCTTATTGTAAGTTCTTTTGGGTGTGTTTCTTACCTGGACTGCCTTGCAAGGCTGAGAGAAATTCATTTGCCCATAAAATAAGTATACCAGCTATTTTTAATTTAAGCCTATCCAATATATTTTATAGAGTCAAATTTATACATATGACCTTGGTATATGCCATCTGGCAGTAAATATAAATTAGAAGTTAATTCCTAAACAAAGATCCTAGCAAAAGTCAGAAGGTCTATTACTGACCCATGAAAATGAATAGGAAGGAGCTTGATTGTAAAATTTCTTTATTAATGTTAAATACATGCCAAATGATAAATGTGAATAAGTACTCAATTTTTCTAAGGAAAAATTGTATGTAACTAGAAAATACGCAGGATCCTTCCCTGGCTACCTCACTGAAACTAGATAGTGCAGGAGATTTTTTTTCTCAGTTGAGTATGTCTGGGGAAAGAAGTATCAACATAGTTCAAGATATAAATAATTCAGTACACTTTTGGTACCAAACAGTTGAAAATAAATTTCCATCAATGTCTTGAAGGTTAAATATTTGTTCCTTTGTAAGCAATTTCAGTCTCACATAATAATGTACACTTGAATAACATATTTTGAAGTACCTGGTGTACCTGAGTTTTATTAATAATAAAACAAATGTTCCATGTGCTTAATAAAATATCATGCAAAAAATAATGCATTCACAGTCCATGAAAAATATATTCAAATTATTATCAAATAAGAATGTAAATTTCTATGGACTGCTATGTAAGACTAGCATCAATGATAGATGATACAATTTTTTATCTTTTAGAATAAGATTTTAAGTTAAATGCAAACATTTATCTGTTGAAGAATGGAAAATGATTTTGTATTGTAATGTATTAACAAAACATCACATATTTCCTAAATTAAAGACGAAAAGTCTTTCCAAATATAGAATAAGAGTTTCAATTGGCTCTGAGCTTAAGTTTGGGAAGCCTGGTGTAACTCAGTTCTCTGCATCCACATTGATACTGAATTTAGTGCAGACCCTCATTTGGCAGAGCACAGAACCTCTGAACTCATGCAATCTACAGTACTCAGCTGCCAAGCCAACAGGATTATAGGTTCATATCATCATGCTTGAAACTCTAATCAGGCACTAAAGCATTAAATAAGTTTTCAGCTTCAGTAATACTATGAAAAGATCTCTAGATACCATCTGATGCTTTAAAAACAAGTCAGCTGGAAACTTTCTAAAATACTTTTCATTGTTTTTAAAATAACAGAAAAAGAAAAAGGTACAAAGTACATCATAAAAGTACAAAATTAGTGTTTAAAAATAAGCAAAAATGCAACAAAATAAAAAATAAGGTGTAGTCACAATTCTGTATATAATTATTTAACACAACATTATGCAAATATGTGTATATGGCTATCATGCTTTTTTAACCAACTATTTTGAATAAATAAGTCCACTTAAGTACACTTATCCATACAATATCTATCTTGACTTACAGATAGTAAGTGTAATCATGTCTTCAATTCATTGAGTAAATGGACCAAACATTTATCTTTTCAATGTTACATTTCAGTGTTTATTGCATGGAGAATTTATTTATATTGTTCAATTGTCAAATTCCATATACTAGATAGACTCTCCCAATTGCGTTTTCTGTAAAGATACTCTCAGAATCTAAGAGAATCATAATTTACTAAACAAAGCATTTTCTGTAAATATTTTCCACATATTTGTGCAGTTCTTCTCAGAATATATAGGAATAATTTTCATTCTGAGAGATTTGCCATTTTCCAAAGGAAGGCTTAATGAATCTCAGCTATCCAAATCTAAATAAACCTCTCTCTATATTTTATTTACTAAATGTTACTGAGTTAAATTTTCAGAATGCACTTATCTAAATATTTAATAGAATCAGGACAAATATGAAATTGATATGCCTTAAATAGATGAATAACTATTTTTTCACCTATTGGCATCAACTCTGATTTAGACTAGTTAATAGAATATCCAAATATTGTACTAAAGGTGTCTATCATTACTACATTGAAATAGTAATATGAGGTTTAGATATATATAGAAGAATATCTGTTAAGAACATATAGTCTAAAGATAGCTGGAAACTTAATAAAATATTGAGGATTCTTCTCACAGGCCATGATTCTAAAAGAAACAAATGCCTTTCTATGTTAGCATCTTGTACAAGGAATATAGTGCAATATAGTCTTTTTCCATTCAGTGATTTTTTTAAACATATAATACTATGATAGAATTATTCTGGAATTCTGAGCAGTTCTACTGAAAATTTTGGGCTTAAAACCCACATATTTTATTTTATTATTTCAAATAATTGAAATGTACCATTGTAAAACCATTCCTCTCCTACTGCATTTTACTAGAAAATTATTTCTTGTAAATAATTACAACTTAATTCACATAATTAAAAGTAGAGTATCTTAGTGAAGCCAAATTTTCTTCTATCATTAAAGAGGTAACTATGATTTTTTGATACAAATAATAAATAATAAATGTCTAAAATGACTAAGTGTATGTAATATCCTTGAATTTGTTGCTCAGTTCCACTTGAAACTCTGGCCTTCTAAAACCTGATTCCATCCCCTCCATTTTTTAATGTTTATTTTTTCATTTACTTCTTTTTAAAAAAATTAAAATTTTATACAGAAGTTGTATTACTTTTATTCTGTGCCAAGCCATTGGTCTTAAAAGATGATACAACTGACAGCTTGGCCATTTCATAAATGTTAGTGCAACTCTGACCTTTATCAGTGTTTGTGTTGCTTATTTTATTGGGATTCCCAGATTGTTAATTCCAGAGTAGAATACATAGCTTCACCAATCTTCTGCCTCTCAAAATTCCAAGCTACAAATCCCGTAAATCTAGATGGAGATTTACCAAGATGGAAAAGGCTAGATTAGAGTACTAACAGTGAACATTTTGAAGATAAAAATGATAAAAATTCATTTCAATGTTGGCATGCTATAGAAAGGTGTAGATTTTAAGATGT
Organism: Myanophis thanlyinensis; assembly: GCA_017656035.1. Classification (NCBI taxonomy): domain Eukaryota; kingdom Metazoa; phylum Chordata; class Lepidosauria; order Squamata; family Homalopsidae; genus Myanophis; species Myanophis thanlyinensis. The sequence continues at coordinate 4,519 of JAEANM010001118.1, forward strand.
AAAATGTGAAATGAGATATTTTCTGTTCTGTAGGTATTTGAATTCCCATTACTGTTAATCTGGGTAAATGTCAGGTGCAAACAACTAGCAGAATTCATGGAGTTCTAAGCATAAAAAAGCTTATTGCTATCTCTTAATACTAATCCTGTAATCAAGTCAACTAATAGTCAAAACTAAATTGGTGCTAAATAAGGGTCAACAGAATGAATGGGAGCTGGGCAGGATTAGGTCACTTATGGCAACGCAGTGACTCCAAATTTATGACATGTTTAACCTTGCCTTCTAGCACATTTTGGGTTTTTTTCTACAATAAGCAAAATTACAATACCTTTAGCAGATTTTCTCTGACATGTATCCTAGCTTTATACTTACAGCAGGGGCAAGCTAAGAGCCATCTTTAAAGCAGACACATAACCTAAAAGAGCACTGCTTCAGGGACTCTAGGTGATTGTGTACAAAATCATTTTAAATAATGGTATAAAGAGACATAGTAATTCATAATGGGGAACCCAGGACAAGGCAGATATTGCAGGTCATGGAATCCTTGAGAATTACCACAGGTTTTGTCCTCAGATTTCCTATATGGAGTATATCTAAATCTAAATGCAGCAACAGGTTCACCTTAAGGAAACAGGAAACATAATGATGCAGGCAACAACAATTTGGTGTTCTGACCTTTTGCTTACAATTGTGGGTGGCATCTTTAGAAGTAAAAGAAGTCTCCACAGAAGCTTGGAAGCTCATAGGCAACAGAGCAGGTGGGTATGTTTCCATGTCACTAGAATTCATGAAAACCAGTTGATTGGTACTTTATTACTGTGAATTTGTAATTATTCTTTCTTGCAGAGGTTCCAAAGAAATTAATTTTTGTTGTTTAGTCTATTTCTGAAAGTGCTGCTGTTTTTAATGTTTCAGGTTAAATTATTGGAGATTCTATAAGATGTTGGTTTATTAGTGGTTGCTTTATTCTTGTAGTGATTACATCTAGAAACTAGACTTTAATAACTTTCAGACTCTTTATTTTTGTTAAAGTTATTGAGATATTTATAAATTGTGCATGATGATTTGATGTGATAACAGTACTCTATATCATTAAACTTAATTTTGTGCCCATAATGTAGCAGTGCATGTTCAGCTATCATGGTTTTTCAGGTTATTATAGCCAACAGTATCTTGTATATCTTAGTTGAGTGTTAATATTATGTTTTGTAGTTCCAATATTTACCTATCCACAGTTACCAAGTATAAGATAAATCCTGAGAATAAAGTGAAGTTCTGCATCCTTAGGTGATCAAATCATTTATTAGATTTTTCTCCTTGGTTTATAAATACTTTTTAAGTTGTGTTTCTCCAGTAATATTCCAATTTGGTCTGTAACTTTCTTTATATATTGGAGAAGCCCCTTTCCTACTAGGAAATTTCAAAATAAAAAGGATGGATACATTCAGGAAGTTTTGATCCATAAATGAATTATCAGTGTACAGAATTTCAAATAAAAGAGAATTTGGATATGTGATACAGAATATATCTATTGGCCATTATTTATTGGCTTCCTTAGGCATCTGATTCCCTAGAATGGATAAATATTATATATAAATAAACAATCTTCAATTATTTGATCAGCGCAGTGGCCTATAGATGAAGACACTCGCCTTCCATTCAGAAAGTTGAGAGTTCAGTCCTAGGAAGTAGCAGATGTTTATCAGAGTGCAAAGAGAAAATATCTATTGTGAAGTCTGCATAGATGTCAGGGAGGGCATCTGGCCAGTGAACACTTGGCTCCCTTCAGTTGCCATGACTACAACCTGAATAAAGGGATTAAAGGGTCATAAAAAGAAGAAAAAATCAACTATTTGTTACAAACACTAGCATATTATTATTTACTCTTCCTTATTTATAGATATCAATTATTTTTTCAAATGAAACTAACTGACAAAAATAGACTTGATCATAATTATTTCTGTAATTAATATAATGAACTGAAGTTATCACTTTTAAATCTGAGTGACATATTGTGTATAAATATTGTTATGTATCCTAAAAGTGGGCTCACTATATGAAAATTGCTTTGTTTCTCTACTCATTATACAGGTAACTTTATGGCATTATTTTAATACATTTAATTATGTATTAAACCTACTGCCTGAGAAAATTGCTTCTGTATGCTAATCACTCACTCTTTTTTGATCCTTCTTAGCACAGAGTTCAAATAAACTGGAAGTCTGTGAGTTCTAATCCCACCTTAAATACAAAGTTAGTTGGGTGATCTTGGGCCAGTCACTCCCTCTCAGCCATAGTAAGAATGGCAAACCATTGTGAAAAAACTTGCCAAGGAAACTGCAAATACTTGTCAGGCAGTCTCCGAGAATCAGACACAATTGAATGGAAGGGGGGGGGGGGAATGCCAATACAGAAACTAAATATATTAATATCTTTGATGGATTGAGTTGGGATATATTTCAAAAACAAACAGTAAAAACATTTCAGTTATTCTTTATTGGATAGTGTTTGAAATAAGTTAACTGCATATTTTAATTTCAAATCCAAGTGAAATTCATTTCGGACACACTGTAGCTTTAAACTCTTGATCTCTTGGTATTTTCTGAGCATGGTTTTCTCCCTGTTTCATTATCAGGCTAGGTAATATCATTGGTGCTCTGTCATATGGAAGTGAAGTTTGTTGACTGTTTATATATAGCAGCCTGTCCTTCCTGCCTTGTATGAGTTGAGCAGGATGTGTTGATTGGAAGCATTGTTTCTTCTTTGATTGGCATGCTATTGGCTAGTGCTTATTGTAGTGATTAGGTGTTGATTTCTGCTGATCTTGGTTAATAGATTATAATAAGAGGAAATGTGTTTGGGGCTGTTTGTCGTCTCTTTGATTTTTAGTCATTCCTTTTCAATGGTTCCTAAATAACATTTATTTCTGTATGTCTGTTGATTGTTAACTTGTCAGACTTCCAAGCTTCTATGAATTCTTATGCATTCTTTGATCTGGGTTGATCTAAAATGGAAGTAGTGGTGTTCTTATGCCTATTTCATGTTAGATGACAGTTTTGTCATCATCATCATCACCACCATCACCAAAGACAAGCTCATTGTAAAGTAGTGCACACTAACTGAGCACTCAACTACCATAGAAACAATTTAATAGCACACAAAGAAATGGCATTTAAAAACCCTGTTCAGATGAGCAGAACTCTAGAAAGCAGTAATATTTTATCTACAGAACATTTCCCAAAGTAATAAATGCCATCACAACTTCATAAAATAGTGTTTATTAATGCAATCATACATAGCACAATCATTACGATCCATAAAAATGATAATACTTCCATAATTAAACAATACTAAAAATAAGTTAATATTTTTCCAAAATATTAAAAATAATTAAAAAGAAAAGTTAAACAACAATCTCTTGGCATAACCATAGTTCACAAACCAATAAAATCCCTCCAAAGCATTCTCAACAATCCCAAAGGCCCAGTAGCTAAAGAAGGCAAAATATAATCTATGGACACATCTTCAAACATCAATTCCCATTAGAAGATATGAAGAAAACACATCAGTTTCACAGCCCATTAATAAGTTCAACAATAATTTCAACTAAGAAGCTACAGTCATTTTAATTAAAGGCTGGCGGAAGAACATGAATAAGAAACATGTATTGAATAAGTCAAAGAAAGAGTCAGATAGTTTAGGACATATTCTCCTTTGTCCTCTATTAACCAATACCAATATAAACATGAACTAGCATCTAATCACCAAGGTGACTACCATTGTAAGCATGTCAATTAAAACAATACCACCAATCCAAATATCCAGTATAGTGATTGGAAAATAATTAGTAAAAATTTGAGGTCTGCTAAATATGAATACAAAGTTGTACATACAGTGAGTTGTTTTTATGGATATTGTTGAATATGACTTATTTATTTGCAGTGCATGTGATTATATTTGAATATGTAATCTTGTCCAAGTTTATTCTATAACTATTCTCATTTACATCCAGGTTAGATAAAGTAAGTACTGTAAGCAACATTTGAAACTAGGGGATAGAATTGCTTTAAAAGTCTATTGAGGATTGTAAACCTTATATATTACTTCATTTGCCCAATATAAGAGTAGTTTTCTAGTAACTAATCCTGGTTAGCCTGCATTGTATTAACAATATTACCATTCTTCCTGGGTTTTTACTTGGCTAATAGCATGAAATATTTTATCTATGATAATTGATTCTGTTATATTTTTAAAATGCCATAGTCATTTTTCAAAGAATATGTATCTTGTTAAAAGTTCAGACTGGGGACTTCTGCCACTGGGGTAAGTAGAAAGCATAAAACATAAATTTAAAGAGAGAAAATGGGAGTACAATTAACAAAGAGAGATTAAAAATACAAGATTTTGGAGTACAAGATTTTGAGAAATGCTTTAAATATAAGAAGGCACAAATATTTAGGTCAGTGTTTTCTAACATACGGAGATTCCAGCAACCCTACCCAGCATGAAAACAGACTTCACACTGTGGGATATGTGAGACTAACGGTCTAGAAACCAGCAAGAAATAAATGATAATACAACCTGAAAGAGCAGATGGTGGCTTATTAGAAAAAGTTTTAAATATATAAGAATAATTTAATAGTTCTATCTTGCATGCTGATTAGTGGTGGTATTCTTGAAAGGAAATCATTATGTACAAGAAGCTCCAAGATAGCATTTTGAAATGAAAGAAGTGGGAACTATTTGGTCTTTTTTTTTCTTTATAAACAGTGCTTTGCCAGGAAATGCCAAAATAACTAATTTATATATTTAGATATATAAGTTATATGAAACAATGAACAATGTTGTTGAACTATAGAAAATCTATAAAAATACTTAATTCTATCATATAATTTTGACCATATAATTAAACCATACACAGATAACTTTAATAAAACATGTACAGATTTCTCAATAAAACATATTCTTATGATACATCCTTGTGTAGTTATATGACTATATTGATTTAATTCTTTTATAAAATTAACATATCAAATAATATTTTGATATCTTGTTTAAAGTACAATTTAAGCTTATAATTGAAATAGAAACTATCGCCAAGTGTTGAGTCATTCATATATGACAAATGTTCCATGATATTTTTGCGTCCATGGCATTATAAAATGCAGTATTCCATAGTAAGATGAGACAAAAATAGATATTGGAAGCTGTGCAAACTATCTCAATTTTTATTCCTTTCATTAAATGTTTAAGAAACTGCATTTTATAGTACCTAAATGTTAAGTACTCCAAATGAAATGATAATGAAAATTCTTCAATTTAACAACACATACACAGATTTAACCATAGTTTCAGTTGGAAAATATGACTAACCTAGATCAAGCTAAGTCCAAAAATGCCAGGGAATTTCTAGAAGCCTGGCACTCTAATTATCAGCCATCAATAGACACATAGATATTAACAACATCTATAGACTATGCAAAAAATATGCTATCATTCAGCCCAAAAAGGAACAAAAAGATCCAAGCATCTCTCCACCATCAATCAGCACTTAGATTAGCATAGATTAACACCAGACTAACAGTCAAGTAATCAATATCCCAATAAAGAAGTGATTTCTGCTTAATGTCGCGGCGGCAATGGATGGAGAATAGAGGTGTTCCACTGGGCTTCATGAAATGCAGCCAACAACTGCTTGCCAGGAAACCCTACAGCAGTGGTGGTGAACCTATGCCACGGGTGCCAGGGGTGACACTCAGAACCCTCTCTATGGGAATGCGTGCCATCATCCCACCATGTTTGTCCGTGGCATTTCTCACTGTCGTTTGCAGAGAAACAGAAGCTCACAAAAGAAAAAAACCCTCACCTCTTGTAGAACTGCCGGTGTTGTCCTATTGGCCAGCTGGTTTTCAGATTTCCGCCATGAGTAAATGCACAAGACTAGCAATTTTGGCATTCAGTTTCTAAAAGGTTTGCCATCACTGTCCTATGGAGGTCAAGCTGCCCTGGAGGGATGGTGAAGAAAGGAGAGACACTTCATTGATCATGAGGAAACCGCAATTTCCTTGTTGATCCAAAGAAAGCTCTCCTGAGCAGCAGCAGGAACAATGGCCATTTTGGTCAGCTACAAGCTTGGACAACCAGGACACTAAGCTCTTGTGCTGGAGCGGTGTATGGACAGAGCAATGAAACTGGATGACATAACTTCCAAATGTTACCTTAGAGATTTAACCAAGTTAAAATTTCCAAAAATTAATTTCCAAACATTAAGAAAATGGTGACTGGATGTATGGAGAAAGATTAAAGACAAAACTAAAGAGAAAGGTTAAAGATTCAGATGTAAAAAAAGTTGCTTTAAAATGCAGAAAGCCTGGAAAAGTTGAACAACATTGTGAAAAATAATTATTGGGAGAATAAACTTTTCTAAACTCTATCTTTAATTCCCCTGATTGGTTGACAATCAGCTGTTTTGACTTCTATACTCTGTTGAATGTTGGAATTGGGAGCAGGGGAACCATCTACTGAAGGGAGAAGAGTACTGCAATGTGGGAAATCCAAATGAAAGTGATGAAAGGCGAGAAAGTAAACAACATATGGATGGCTAGTTGACCTTGACTTTATCTTAGTAGGCAATTTGGATGCTTGGAAATATTTATTGAGCTTTTTGAAGACCTATAATGCAAACTGAACTGTAAAGATTAACATTTTACTGAAACTATACATTGAAAGGTGGATTTGAAAGAATTGAAGAAACCTGATGGGACAAGTTGGATTTGGGTTATTAACATCACTTGATAGACCATCTTACAAAACAAAAGAAGAAAAGTGATACAAGGGGGAAGAAGAAAAAAAAGAAAAGACAAATAAGACTTCAAAATTTGGACAATTGGGAAGGTGGAAACTTGAAATTATAAATTATATAAACTGTAAAGCATAAATGTATAGCTTTTAAGGACCAGAAATTTAGGGTACTTGGAGGAATAATTTTGGGATTGACCAAATTTTATTAATTATTGATAATTGTTTTGGGAGTGTATAGGTATTGGGATACTGGAATATTAGATGTATATTGAGTAATTTTTAATATATTAATTTGGTACAAAATGATTCAGCAGGAGGCAAAGTTCTATGAGGAAATGTTAGTAATGGTTAGAAGTGTTTATGAAAATATGAAAGAATCATAGGAGATTATGGGAAAATTTAAAGATATTTTAAATTAGATGTGAATTAGATAGAAATGTGAAAGTAGAAATCCCTCAACAAATGCTGAGAAAAGATGAACATGATACACAGAAGACAGATGAGAAATTAGAATGAGCGGTGGATGAAAAAAAGCAAAATAATTTACAAGAAGAGAAAAAGAAGTTACAAGCAGATGAAAAGACAGGAACAATAAGTACTAAGAATCAAATAGATAACCCCTTAAGAGCTAAGAATAGAACAGAGAGAGAAAAGGAAGATTTCCCAAAAATAATGAAAGGGTTATGGATGGGTATCCAAAAGATGAAAAAAAAAAAGGAGATATGGGGTGAAGCAGACGGAACACTCAGTCTGTGCAAAAATATTAGAAAGAAATATAGGATCCAAGAGAGAAATACAAAAAATCACCAAAAAGTCGATAAATGATGAAATTCTAAAAAGGTGCAGAAATGATGGATAGAGACATAATGTAGTAACTGTATTAAAAACCAACAGAAATATGTGGAAAATATAAATTGGGAAAATAGTAGAAAATATATAGACATATAATAGAATGTATTATAACCATAATGTACTCAGGAGATGGAAGACTATGATTGGGTATATCTAAATGTATTATTATGATTAACTGTGAAAAATATATACTGGAATTTACAGCATTTAAAGACTATAAAGTCATGGGATTTAGAGATATAATCCCAGGATTGATTAAATCTAATTAATAATTGGTTTTATTGGTGTTTATAAAAATTGAGATATTGAAAATGTGGTGGAACATTTAGTGATATTTAAAGTATTCAAACTTTAGTGATTTAACAGGGATCGACAAGTATATTGTATGAAGAAATGTTATTGATGTTTACATATATTTTTGGAGCAAGTGATAAATCGTAAAGCAAGAATAGTATTGTTTAAAGACAAAGAGGTGAGTATAGAAGAACCCCAATACATGGGAAAAAATAAATAAGTACAAATTGAGAAAATAGTATAATATATATTGATGCATAAAAGAATATATTATAATTACAATGAGCATATTAAGGTTAGAAGTTGGAAGACAAAAACTATATGTAATTTTATTATTATTGTTAGTATTGTGTGAAAATATATGGACTCAGTCATTACACTGTCCACAAAAAATGTTGGTTGTTAAAGGAAAACATATACTAAAAAAACAAAAGAAACTGCCAAAGAAGCAAACAGCCCAATCAAATAATCTCTAAGACCACCCCCACCAACATTGACAGGCAAGCCTCTAGAATATAAACTGACAGCAAACAGCACTCCTTAGTAGCACTGATGATGTTACCTAGTTTGGGTAATGAAACATCTGCAAGAAAACAAGTAAGTTCAGACAGCACCAAGGACCTCTCATGTCAATCCTGAACTAGCAGTATTCTCCTTTATTGGTACTCCAAACTCCAGTAAGTATTTGTATGAATATTAAAAATTCCTGGCAGAAATTAAATGCGCAGACCTCCAACAGTGACTATAATTAGTAATATTTTTTCAAAAGCTGCCCCTTCAATTTTTAGTTCTGCATTTAGAAAAGAAAGATGAAATTTGAGCAGTAGGTATGGAGCAGAAGACAATGTCAGGGTTTGAGTGACAGCATTATGATCAAGGCACTAAAAGGCTTCGAGTATAGTGAACCAACATACCAAGGCTAGATGTTAATAGAGCTTCAGAGCTGAGTTATATATATTGCCAAATGCAGCAACTTGATATTCTAAAAGTATTTTCTACAAATTTCTATTGATGTTATCTTTAATCCATATTTAATGAACAGTTGCATACAATAACCTAAATAACCATACAAAAAATCTATGGTTTTTATGCATTTTCTTTTTAATTTAACTACATTTTGATCTATGAAAGATGACTTTTTTTGAAAGAAAGCTTCAGGATTGACTTCACCTTCCCAAAGACCAAATGATATGTCCACCTGTTATTACCAGTAGTAGTTCTGAAGAATATGTAAAGCTTATTAGAGTTCATGTACTCTGAAAAGATGTATCAGTTTTAGAAGTAAATATAATATAAATTCTATTAATCCTAGAGGTAAATATTAAGATATTTCATTCAATGTGTTCCACCTAAAAGAGATAGAAAACCTTATGTGAATTATTGAAATGCACACTACATGGGACTACCTTTAAAAACACTGTGAGGCTACAGCTGACCCAGAGTTGTTAGTGTGGATATTTTTAGCTGAACCTCAGTACACCTGTGTAACACCTCTGCTTCATGACCTGGGCTGGTTAACAGTAAGCTTCCAGGAGTAATATAGTGCTGGTTGTAAATTATAAAGTCCTTAACCATAGGGCATGGTTATTCCATTGAACTGCCTTTCTCACATTGTTTTTGATCATCCATTAAAAGTGAGCATGTTCCAGATCCCATATTCAGAGAAATGCCTTCTGATGGGACCCTGTTGGACTGCCATCAGAATAGTATGGTACCTTTCCAGAAACTCAGATTGTTCTGACTCTGTGATCCTTTAAACGGGCCTTGAAGATCTAGCTTTTTCTTTAGAAGTACATCTCTGGGTTAGGAACTACATGTTTTGAAGGGAAGGTGTTTTTTTTTTTTAATGCTGAATATATAGGAATAGCTTTCTTTTTAATTTTGTTATATTGGATATGGGTTTAACTTGTATGTTACTCTAAGTTTTTATGAGCTGGGCAGCCTATAAATATAATTTCAAAGAAAGATACAAATAAGTTAGGTGGGTAGCCTTTAGGATACGGTTTCTATAGAAACCATAAAACAGTGAAGCACTGCAACAGATGACTTTCCATTTTGTGTTGGAAAGAATTAAAGCTTAGGGCTAAATCACATGTTTCACATGCAATAGATACTCGATTCACTCAATTAACGTTCCAGAAAAAGTTGAAAAAAATAGAACTTGAAAGCACAAATGATTATACTATTTCCTACACTGTACCTAATTATTTGGTATTTATTTTTCTTTAAATTGTGAAATAATAATTAAAATGTTGCATTTAATAATTTCTGTATGTTTTGGTTAATTATTCTGTCTAATTTTCTTGCTAAAATCTTTGGTCATGGCATGCATAGTGATACCTATAGCTCTCATTTTAGCTTGATATCACATAAAATTTTAATAGGTTTACTGCCTCAAACTTGCTCTGACTTATTTAGAGGAACAACGACCAGATATAAAAGAATATCAAATACTATCAGTCTCCCCCCCCCCCCCAACTTTCCAATGGTATTTTGAATACCTAACCTATATTAATTGTTTGTGTCCAAATGGATTATATTCTTTTTCTTTAATGGTAAGAACATTTTAATTCTAATTTTATTATTTGTTTTTCTTAGCTGCATTGAAATAGCTCTGATATGCTGGTAAGGTGAAATGCTATCAGGTTTAAAATACATAGGCAACTTTTAAAAACATTAGGGGAAAGAATGATTATTTTCTGTATAAAAATAGTATCCTAATAATTATGTGAACTATTGTTCACTTTAAGCATATTGAAATAGATGTAAGTAAATTATAGCATTAAAAAAGATAAGTGTCTGCAATGAGTCATGCTGACCAGCAGAGTTGGCTACTGATTAAAAAAAAATTGGCTTGGCTGCAGTTTATAGAACTATTCTGATCCTATTAATTATATAGAAGAACAATCAAATGCATATGTTTAAGGTAGAAGATAATGTAGAGACATACATATATGATATGTGGAAAGCAGAATATAGATAATACATTTATTATAACTCTAAAATAGAACTGGATTTATGCCATAATCCCAAAATTTTGTGCACTTGATTGTTTCTAGAAAAATATACATATTTTTCTGTTGAGAGATATTTATATCATTGTTTAAATTTGATAGAAAAACATTTCTTCAATAAGATTTGAAGATAAATAATGTAAAGATTTAGGAATTTTCACTATATATCTCTAATAATAACTACATTAGATTAAAAGTAGGATTGTTGAACCCTTTTTCTTTTCATTCCAAATACAGTGAACTTACCTTTCCAAGTAACTACCTAGCATAGGGTAACCAACCGTCCTCTTTTGCCCGGACATGTCCTCTCTTTACGTCCAGTCCGGGGCGTCCGGGTGGGTTTTATAAATTATAAAACCCACCCAGACGCCCTGGACTGGACATAAAAAGTGGAGATGTCATGTCCGGGCAAATGGGGAAAAGCGACTCCGGCAAGACGAGCATGCGCTCCATCGCGCTTAGAAATCCCGCAATGGAGGCATGCTCGTCTTGCGGGAGCCACTTTTCCCCATCAGCAGCACTTGGGCAGCGGGAGAAGAGCCTCTGCGGAGCTGTGCCCCACCGCCACCCCCCCACCGCCACTTCCGCCCCCCTGCCACCGCCCCCCACCCCCCGCGATGGAGTGCATGCTCGTCTGGAGCCGCTTTTCCCCATCAGCAGCACCTGGGCGGCGGGAGAAGAGCCACTGCGGAGCTCTGCCCCCCTGCTGATTACTTTTTAAGTTGGCTATTAGGTTCTATTAGACAGTAATAGATATCAGAATTTGGACCAGAAAAAAAATATCCAAAATAAAGACAAATTTACTATACACAGTAAATCATCATGAAAAATCATTCTTGAAATGCTATTTAAGACTGCATAAATAACTGTTGGAATGTTATATTACAACCAACCCAGTTTAACTATTACTTTGATTACATTTCAGAACCGACAAGAATCAAACACTCCAAGTGATGGATTTGTATCTCTCAATGTTCTAGAGTTGACTACAAGAGGTATGGAATATAAATACTTGCTTTATTTATGTAATTGGGTTTCTTTGCTCAGAAATGTAACAACATTTTCTGCATAGAAACATTCAAAAAATAAAAAATGTAAACATGTTTTTGATCCAGGACTTTCATTTTATTCAACATTGACTGACACTTCTCTTCTGTATTGAATGTTATTAATTCACCCTTCCAAAATCAAGTTATCTAGTTTTATAACTTTTTAATTGCCTCAGATATATTTATGATATAGTAACAACTAAATGAATGCAGTTGACAGAAAGGGAGATTTCCTAACTATGAAGAAATGCTCAATGTGCCACTAATTTTTTAAAATTGGTTTACTGTTATGCTGATTCATTGCTGCAGCTCATAATACAGAGTGACATGGGATTAATTGTACTATATCACTGGTACTTACTTACTGGTAGAGTAGCTCATAGGCTTATAAATTCTTCAAATATGATTGTTGGGTTCCTATATAAATAATATCCTTGGGGAAACAAGAGCATTTAATTGTATATGCATTTCACAAATAAAAACATTATATTAGATGTGTGTCTTGCTTTATTTAGCACTGGGATCTTTTTTGAAACTGTTAATCAGAGGCACTATTTGACATTAAGAACAATTAATACTTAATGTTTTATGTTCCTGTTTAACAATACTCAATACAACAGTTTTATGTAATTGACATCAAAGATATTTTTCTATTGATAAAGCAACTAGCATGGATTATGGATAACATTATTTAATATACATTAAAAATTGAGATATTAATAATAGTTTATATTATTACTGAATCAAGTATGCATACTATTGTTTCTAATTCTAAGGAAGTATCTAAAAGTCACTTTTCATGTCACTAGAAACTTTGTTTTTACTTTGATAATGGATCATAATATACTTTACAATGCTGGATATCATTCCATATGCAGTTAGGTATCATGCAACGAGTCTCTCCCTTCCACTGTCCTGCCATGAAATATACACATTCTTAATATATGGTCAATACGTTGTTTTAAATATCACATATCATACAGCATTAGTTGCCATGGAGAGACCATTTTCAGGAGCTGCTAATTATGGCAACTGCATTTGTATTCTACTGTTTGTTAAACATGTCGTCCAGAAGACTTACACATACACAACTTAGATACAAAGTGAAAATTATTTGTTCAAAATTTTAATAAAAGTATTTTTTGCTCCACCTTCCCTTTTTAGGGTTCTCTCTTACTAGTTTATCTCTTGTCTTTCTTCCTGCTGTTTTTATATAATGTTATTTTAATTGCATTTTTCATCTGATTTTGATCTAGCTATATTTTAAAAGCTGTTATAGCTTTCTGTATCTTTGTATTATATACTTCAAAATCAGTTGTACAAATTGCTAATTGTTTAATAAATAAAAACTAAATAAAAATTCATTGCATTAGAAATGTTTATACACAATATTTTGTCTTAAATTAAATGTGCTTAACAATTATATTAATTGTTAAGATATAGCACTTTATTCTTCTGGAAAGAGTCAAGTTGGTAACCATAAATGCCCAGAAAACAATGGGAAGGGGAGGGAAACAAGGAAAAATTCTGCCCCGATGTACGTTTCAGAAATATTTTAATGCAATTATGAAAAAATGAACTTTGTATTATGATGTTGCAATGCACATTTTGGCATTGTGGTTCATTAATGGATTCTTATGCTGATGACAACTGGGTTATATCCATGTTGCTTTCTTGGCAACAGTATAAAAGTGGTTTGTTGTTGTTTTTATCTGGGAGTTTTTGTTTATCTGTTTTAGTTTAATTTATTGTCTTGAGATTTCCTGATAAATTCCTGTCCAGATCATACATTTTAAAGCTTGCTTGTTGGTTCCATTTGCTGTAGGAAGGATAAATAATTAATATATACTGGTATCATTAAAATTCTCAACTGGCTTATATAGATATACATGCCGGAAATGATATGAATAGTTCAAAATGTAGCATTTTACATGGCAATGCACAACAAAGGAAGTTTTTAAATGTTGCCAGGCTGTAACAAAGAATCTTGTCAAGTTATTGGAAACTTAAGTAACAGCTTAAAAAACAAGATTACACTTTGTTCTAAATAAGTGGTTTATTTTTTCAGAAAAGTTCCATTAATAAAATAGGTTTGCTTTTGCCTTCTTTTGAAACCAATATCTGTTCTGGACTCTGTAGCATGAAGTGGTTTGTACACAATTCTACTAAAATCATACTACTTGGATACAGAAATATCCATGTGTCACTTTTATATGTATTGCCTTAATTGTTCAGTAAAGATAGGCAAAATGAAAACATAATTTATATACAATTTTTATTGGGAAAATTGATACATAGTCCTAACTATGAGACTGCTACTTATACTGTTCTTTCTAGCATGATACACTTACTACTTTATTTCTTCTTTGTTTTTAGTGGAGATATTTATCAATGATCAGACACATAGCTATTTTTCCTGTTAAGAAAGTATACATAAATGTATACAAAAAAGCAAATGGAAAATAGTTTGGCCTTTTCTACACATTTTGGAAGATTTCCTTTTGGGGGCCTTCAGAGGGCCACATGGATTCTGAATTTCGAAGAATAATGAAGTCAGAGTTGTGTTGGGGAGCTTATGGCCAACTGGTTTTAGCATATAGACATTTAATTTTGTCAATTCATGTCAAGTTAATATTTATTGATTTTATGATGGAGTGAAACATCTGTCTAAAAGTTATAATTCCAAATGGAGATTTAAAAACTGAAAAGTTGTATAGGCTCAGATCTGATTTTAAGTAATTACTAAGACAAGCTTGTTATATTGTTCAAAAACAGCTGCCAGGCCTAAAGTTCTTGCAAAGCCCCTTTCAAGATGTTAGACTGTAAAAAAATTACGTTGATGTGGCAGCTGCTAATTTAGTGCTGTGTAGAAAGTCTTTTCCATCTGTTCACTCTTGCAAGTTTTAAAAGGGTTTTTTTTTCCTTTGCATGTCATCTCTTTCCCCATTTTGTGTATATTTTCTTTAAATTATTTTTATGCCTGTATTTTGATTTTTAGGTTTAAATGACAAATCTTAAAAACTGGACTACACTTTATAATTACAAATGTGAAAGTTTTTATTTAAATTAAATAGAATGATTGATATGAGGATAAAGTATGTCCATTGCATTGTTTGATGCACATGCATTGTTTTTCTACAACAAACTTATTTTGGTGACTTAAATGTGATCCCAAGAGACCTTTAAAAGTTTTTATTAAGTCAAAAACTTTAATGTGACATAAAGAAAAGATTACATAAGTGACTTGGATAATTGTTATATAACTAGTTACTTTTATTAAAATATATATGGAAGGAAATTGAATACAACTTTTAGGTGCTCCTACTATCATATTATTCAGAGGTGTCCCTGGTTTAGAAAAAATATGGTGTAATCCTAATCTGAACAATCATTTTAAATTATTAATCAATGTATATTTGATGTAAGGTAATAGTTTTAGAAAATTGTTTCCATAAAAATAATAATTTGAACTTTACTCCCCAAATAAAAAATAAATCATTTTTTCTAAAGTCTGTCCAGACAGTTGTCACAATTTACATCATTAGCACAATTATATAATTATGCCAGTGACACAAATCAGTATAATAAAGTTAATTGTATAACTATGCTATCAAATTATGTAAATTAAGTTTTAACAATCATTCTCAGTCATCAGGTCATAGTGTTTCCAAAGGTGCTTTTTCAAGAGCCAACTGGACTTTCTGAGAGTTTTTTTGAAGATGTTTTGTTTCTTATCCAGAAGTGAAGAAGCATCTTGGATAAGATGTGAAACATGTTCAAAGAAAAGTCCAGTTGCCTCTTGAAAAAGCACGTTTTAACAATAGTCATTCTGATTTAACAGACACCTTTTGTCTCAGTGTCTGCTAAATTAAAATGCTATTGCATATAAAAATTTTCAATAATCTCAATAACTCAGTAATCAAAAAGCCAAAAATACAATCAAAAAATAATTTCATCTGTCACTAGGAAAAAGGTGTGGTGGCTTAGTGGCTTAATGACCCTGAAGATGGTTTCTGCTCTAGTGGTTTGAGTTCTACCACTGCTCTGTTCAGGCAGTCAGATTCCTGCCCTCTGAACTTTGTGAGGTGGCTCTGGGGTGGGAGGGGGCCTTGGATGACCCTGCAGAAAGAGCTGTTTGTCTGTCTTTCTGGTGCAAAACCAGTTCAACCTCTTTTGGCGCGCCATGGGAAATGCACAAGCATTTCCTTCAACAGAGCTGGCAATTTGGCAGCCAAACTACTATTCTGCAATTGTATTGTAGTCTGGTGGCTAATGTAACAATGCCATATGGTCATCATCATCATCATCACACTACGAAAATAATCAAAAAGAGAGTTTGTTTTGGGTAAGCATTTCAAAACTGGAATAATTTTGCTGAAAATTTATTTTCTTAGATATTTGTTTCATATTAAAATATAAAATAAAATATATCTAAAATCTCAAATGAATGTTTCCCCAATTCATTTACTTCCTAGGCACCTGTTCGGTTAAGGTTTTATTATAAGCGAATAATCTGACATTTTTTTCTTTATAATGTATGGAGAAGTTCTTTGGACTGAAAATGTTCAGATGAATATCAATACACAGAAAAACAATTGCATTGAAGCCAATATATTTATGATATAATTTAAAAGTCTAGTTTTTTAAAATATTATTTATGACTACTAATGCCATGGCTGCTCTATTTGAGATATTTTGGAATTCTGATTGTATATGGCATCTGATTGACAAACAAATAATATTCTTCTATAGATTTTTTGAGACTCATACACTACCAGAGTGGCTATCTGTCATCATAAAAAGCCATATATCACCATCAGAATTAAAGTATATTGATGAGATTGCTTCAGTTACAAAGTAGCTATTTTTTCATGAACTATCTATTTTGGCAAGGAGATAGAGCATCAAGTATTTGAAGCAAATTGCTACTGATGTCTGCTGAATATTCCTTGTGTGCCTTAGGCCCACAAGCAACCATTAAAAGGTCACTTGATGAATTTAAAATAGAAAAATATTAATATCATGCACTCATTTTATAAAAAATAACTTCAATATCTGTGCCATGTAACTATAAAAGCCCACAAATGTGCAATCCTAACCTAGATTTATGAAATTATATGGTATGAACTAGTAATAGAATTTTAAGGCTGTTTCAAAGAAGTCTTTTTGCAGATTTTTCAATAAGGTGTATTTTTATATAGTATAATTTTCTGGGCTATTTTATCTAATCATTGGGTAAAGGAAGGGGATGTGTGGGAAAGACTAGGAGTCAGTGGAGAATTCTTTCAGTGGAGATACAAAAATAGAGGTATCCCCAAGAATTAATACTGGGGCTAGGGCCTTTCATCTGATTCATCAGTGATACGGAACTAGGATTGAGCAATGTGCCTACCAGGTTTGTGATTGCATCAAACTGTGGGCTCTAGTTAAAAATAAATGGGACATGGTAGAATCTCTATCTAGACTGCAGAAGCAGAAATTCAAAGTGAGTATGAGATTAGAAGTAACTTTAAATTAATTCATCTGGCAACATAATTAGTTTTAACTACAAACATCTTCCTGTTTTCATATAACCTTTAAGTTTTAAGAAGAACTACAACAAACTAAGTTAGGACAGAAAAAATGAGAGGGGAACAATTTTGCATAAATTGATACTGACTGAGGAGAAATTTTGAAGTGAAATGATTAGTAGTAAAATGAAACTTGACTGCTATGAAAAACGTGGATTGTGGATTACTAGGATAGAACTAAATATGATATTGCTATTTCCTCCATGTTATTTGCTGTATCACATAAAATGAATTTTTGTTCAATAAAGGGTATATGTTTGATGGTGGATGGTGGATAGCTTCCATTTGTTTCTTTGTACCAGTAGAAAATCTAGAATGTTAGGAAATTTTTGAGAATTGCTATTAATTGATGTCAATTATGGAAAAATTTATAACCATATATGGATTACTTTCATGGTTTACCTGTACATAATGAATGTGAATTTACATATATTATGAAACTGATTCATTGTTGTTTTCTGGTAAACTTCTTTGTTAATCTGAAGGAAGAAGGAAACATGTGTCTGTCTACATGCTGTGTGTGTGTGTGTTGTATATAGTATTTATATATATATCTTTAGAAACACACACACATACACATTATGAAACATTATTTGCTTTATTTTATCTTCATTGGCTAGAAATATTCAACATATTTGAAGAGTGGAAGAGTGACATTTATGTGCATTCATTTGTGACTAGATTATTTTGATTTGGAGACATGTTTTGCTTTTATTTCAAGAGGAATAGAAGACAAATGAAATGGTAAATTAATTTCTCCCTTTAAACTTTAGCCCTGCTGTGCAAACAGCAGATTGGACAAATACCTATGACAGGAAACAATCTGGTTTCTTATTAAATAATCTCTTTCTTCCAGCTGTTTTATTTTATCAGTTTAGGATGGAGATATTACATATTAAAGCTGCACGTATTCACTAAATTGTTATATAATTGTTTCTATCAATATTCAGATCACTTCGAATCTCTTAAATCTTCATCATTAGATTTCAAGAATTTTTAATAAGTGAACTCTATTTTGTGGTGATTATTTGTAATTATTTATACATTAATCCTGATCTTCTAAATTCTGCTTTGTGTTCCAATTGAATAGATGCAATTCTTTGAAATATATTATTATCCAAAGATAATTAAAATTTAAACAGGCCAGTGAGGGGGTAAAAAAGATGTGATAAAATGAAACCTATATAGTTCTCTTCTTTAATTTTGGAATAGCTTGAATAGCTTCTGAATATGAACACAACTTAATATTTTAAATAGAAAGCATACATTAAGTAGGGTAACAACCCCATAGAGAAATTGCTGATGTTGATCGTGGGATAGATTATCATTATAGAAAGGAATCTTGCATAACTGTGTGAGAGTAGGCCATGGAGTGCATGTTAAGAAAGAGAAAATAATTAACAATAATCAGCATCTGGCGCACATTGTCTTTGAATATGAACTATGAAGAAAAGAATGAAAAATTTGGCTGATTGCTTCAGCAAGATCTAGTTGGAAAGGCCAGCGTTCATCAGAAGAGTCCTTCTGCAATGTTCATCAGAAAAGTCCCTCTATTTTCTCCCCCAACAATGTCTTACATAACTAAATGCTTTAGGATGGTGGGTTGGCCAATACATTTCACCGAAAAATACAGCATTTTATGACTCTTCTTCCTTCTCCTTCCAAAGAAGTTAAATGGCATTGTTCCTTAGATTCAAATTTTAGCCGGTAGATCTTTTGAATAGCAGCTCCAACTTAAATTTTCTTTGAGAAAACTTAATTATGCTAGTATTTAAAATATATACAACAAAACACTCTGTTCATTCAGTGGACATCCTCTGCCAACAAAAGTACAAGATGGAATGGCAACTGGACAAAGTTATTTACCAAAAATGCAAAGGAAGACCACACTTTATGCGTATTTTTCCAATCCTGAGCCATACTCTTTAATGCAACTTATGCCAACCTTAGAATTAATAAAAATAAATTATTTCATTGATTTCAAAACATAACTACTGTTCCATTTAATTTGCCACAATAAGAGTATGAGATGTAATTAAGTGCCAATCAAGGCAACCAATCATAGTGTGATTGGTAGAGATAGAGTGAGGCAGTGGTGAAATTCAGCCTGGTTGCACTGGTTTTAGGGAACCAGTAGCGGTGACTAAGTTTGGCCCTGCCCTTTGGCCTTTTTCACTTACCTGAATCACGCAGATCAACTGTTTTGTGCTCCTTCGCAGTTTTCCTAATTACCTTGGCTGCTTCTAGTATGGAAAAACATTTTAGAAGCTGTGCTGCAGTGCAGTTGGCGCGTGCACACCGAACCAGTAGCAAAACCAGTTGGATTCCATCACTGGAGTTAGGCCATTAGTTAGAGGTGTGTGGTATGGATTTATCTGCTTCAGGTCTTGTATTATTTTTGTTTACAATATGTATCTGAATTTTTATAATCAAACAATGAAAAAAAATTCTGTTTTAAAGGTACATGAGATTAGTTGGCCAAATTTGGTTCACTTCACATTATAACTGTATAATTGCAACTACTAAAATGATCTAAACCTTGCAACTCCAAAAGATACAATACAACCTGAGTTGTTTTAAAAATAAAACTAGAGGCTTATTCTTTTGGAATATTCACTAGCTTACATCTCGGAAACACCAAGGTGCTTCTGGATTGAAAAGATTGGCTGGTAACATCACCACTGCCTGAGGACATCCGCTTGGGGATTCCTTTCGTGTCCCCATTACTGTGCCCACCAAAGTGGTACCTATCTATTTACTAGAGATTGCACAATTTTGAACTTTTAGGTCACCAGGAGCTGGAGTGATTGATGGGGGCTCACCTTGGCACACAGCAGTGCTCAGATCTCAAATGTGAGTTTGCTGATTGTCAACCCAGCATCCTAACCATGTGAGGAAAATCCATGTGATACCTTGCAATATTTGCATGTATTGATTAAGACTGCCTTGAACCTAGATGGAGATCCATGGCATATCACTTTAGGTTTATAGAGAGGTATTAAACACAATCTCAAGTCTCCCTTATTGATTGGAGTTATGTATCTAGATATTTCAGCTTGCTTGCATTTACACAAATATAGCTGGATGATATCATTCCCAGATAGCAGAGAGGAAAGCAATTGTTGACTGCTGAAGGGAAAAACCCAAACAGAAAAATAGTTTCACATATTGCTTGAAATAAATATATTTACTTATGGCTAGGGATATAGTATATACATAGCCTCTATTTTTGCTTTGTTAGATTATCATGAAGATAAAAACTTCCTTCCATTTGACCTACCGGTGGCAGTCATTGATGAACAGTTGCAGTTTAATAGGATACTTTTTTCTGGCACAGTTCATTCTTTTTGACAGTTGTTAAGATAAATGCCAGCTAAACAAGTACAAATGTTTCGTCAGCATTATTCAGACGCAGAGGAAAAAGCCCCTTGGTAACACAGTGCATTTTAATAACCAGTTGTTAACTTACAGGCCTGATAAATATGCATTCTTTATTCATTGTAGAAGAGCAGTGGCAGGATGTACAAGTACTGGTTAAGAAAAGATGCCCATTTCTCTGTGTGTTCGGTGGCATTAATTGTAACCTTCCTTTTAGACCTATCTGAAAGGTATCAGGGCAAATAGATGACTCTTCTGTGAAAATCCTGCAACCATTTTTAAAGTATCTTTCTTGTGCATAATTTTTCTCAGGTCTTTCTAGGAAGAATTAATTGTGGGATATAATTTGTACAAAACAGAGGATTTGATATGCAAATTTTATTTAAGGCTGTAATGGTAATTTTGCTAAAGGAATATTTGGCAAATGGTCATTTCAGTGGTTCCACAGATAAATATATAATCTGCAATGATTCCAAACACACTGTAATAATGACATTCAGGGACAATTGATGCATCACTCTAAAAAATCTATTTAGTCAGTTGCCTTTTCAAGACAGCTATGGAAATCATTAAGGCAACTGGAATTCAGAACTTAGGATATATTTTTATAGTTGTTTACATACCTAAAAATCATATGAATTTTCCAAATTATAAGTTTAAAGCCAGCTAAAAATTATATTTTACAACAGTGATTTCCATATATTGGTAATTTTCATTAGGTTGGTTGTTGAATCCCAGTGTACTTTTTTAGTGCAGTGTGTGTTTGGTCTGGGCACATGGACCTGGAAGCAAAAAGGTATCCAATGACTTTGACTTTGGGACAATTACTCTTTCTCAGCCTTAGGAAATGGGGCAGTGGCAAGTCATTTCCAAAATCTTGCCAAAAAAAGGCATGGATTAATCTAGGCAGTCCCAGGAGTCAACATTGACTCAAACATGCCAAAACAGAAACAACAACCTTAATAGGAAAAATCTTTCTTTCTCCCTGAGTCATTTCACTTTAGTACACCATGATACTTGATATCTCCTTGCAGTCCCAATATAAGGTAAGTGAAATATGAGTTATTAATTGAGGTTACTCCAGTCTTAATAGTCAAGAAGCAGTCAATGTTTAATATGGCTACTAATCAGGTACTAATCAGTGGAATGAAAAGGTTAACTTATCTTAGATAATTAATAGAATATGATAGAATGTCCTCATATTTATGGAAATTATATCATGTTAGAAGTCAGGCAGAAAATAGATTTTCTTAAGGATAAATAAATAAATAAATAAGACAATAAATAAGACAATAAATAAAATCTAAAGCTACAGTATCTTACATTATTAATCTGTGGTTTTATGTGCTATGCTAGAAGCTATTCTATTTGGGAATGTGAAGTTCTAGAAATCCATGTTAAAAATTACATGTAACATAAGAGAAAAACTTTTTATGCTTTTTATGCTTAGATGTACAACATCAGTCTTTCGTTTAGATTTGTATTTTGTATAAAATACTGTTTAAGAAGGGCTTTTGCCAATATAAAACCTACATTTTATTATAGGTGTTTGTATATAATTAGGAGTTCAGACTCTGGACAAAGGGTCTTCTCATGTCAGTCTTTCAATTATGAAATATTATTGCCTCAAGGTTGACAGCTTGCAGTCAACCAGTTTATTCAATGTTGAATCTGTGAGCAATTATGGACTTTGGTGCTGAATCCAATCCTATTTTATATGAACTTACTATCAACTAATGAAGGTATAAATATTGCCAATGGGAAACCTTCTGCCAAAATTGCTTTCTGTCAAAAGCATAGTTTTGCCATAATCAGAATAAAACCTATTTAAAAAGTTACTTTGTAACCCAGTTCTTTGAAACTGACACAATGTATCAAGTTTTTCATCTGCACTAAACTGGAAAAGCTAGGAAAATTGGAAAAAGTTTTCCAGTTATTTGGGGACAATAAAAATATTAGTGATCTTCTTTTAAATGAAAATTAGGCTGTATGTAAAGATTAAAATAAATAATCGTTTCAAGAAATTGTTTCTTATTTTTATATGAAGCAGTTGGAGACCCAAGCAAAATATTTGAGTTCACTGTCTGTCTTGATTCTGAGCCACATAAGTCAAACTAAATATTGATAACAGGCAAGCAGTAGCTTTTAGTTGCATATAGTCTTACAAGCAGAGGTGGTATTCAGCCGGTTCGGACCTGTTCTGGCATACTGGTAGGAACGATTATGTATAGTTTGGAGAACCAGCAAATTATACCACTGATTGGCCCCACTCACTGCATCCTGCCCTATATATATCTTACTTTCATCATGCGGCCCAGCTAATCTCCAGCTAATCGCCTGCTCTGCTAACCAAAGGTAAGCATGTCACCCTTTGCCTTGGCCAGGTTGGGGAATGTGCCATCCCCAGCTCAGGTCTTGCCCCAAAGCCTCTGCCTGCTTGCTATTCACCTCGACTGGGTTGGGTAAATTGTCATCCCTAGCTCTGGTCTTGCCACAGAGCCTCCACTGACTTGCCATTTGCCTTGACCAGGTTAAGGAAAGCACCACTCCGGCCTTGCCCCAGAGCCTCTGTCCACTTGCCGTTCGCCTTAACTGGTTTTGGGAAAACGCCATTCCCCTGCTTCGGCCTTGCCTGAAGCGTCAGGGTGCAGGAAGGCCAAAACAGTTTGGGAATGGACCGGATGGTTCTTCTTATCTTTAAGAAGTCCCATCTGGAAAGCACTGCAGTTGAGAGAAGCAGCATTCAACATGGCTACTGCTTCTCTGTTCCTCAGTGCTTTCTGGATGGGACTAGAAGAAAGCAGAGTTTCACAGCTGCTAAATTGCACAAGATGCTCTCCCAGAAGTGTGGAGAGAAGCAGCCGCTGCCCCAGAAAGCAAAGATGGAGGAGAGGGCAAGCAGGCAGCAACCCAGAACAGGTCTGAGCCTCACTAATGGCAGACGTCATGCGTATGCACGGAAGCTTTGCCGTGTGGCAGTAGCTTACAAGTCTGCATAAAAAAATATTTCTTTTGAATAAAAATATGTCACAAAGAAGGATTATCTCTTTTAACATATAAACTTCTGTTATATATGTTAGACTTATCATTGTGCGTGTTTTCAGAATGTGGGTATCAGGGATTGAAATAGCCATTGCAATGGCTGCCAGGTGGTGCAGTGGTTAGAATGCTGTGTTGCAGGCAAACTCTGTCTACAGCCTGGAGTTCAATCCTGACAGGCTGAAGGTTGACACAGCCTTCCATCCCTCTGAGATCAGTAAAATGAGGACCTAGATTGTTGGGAACAAGATGCTGACATTGTAAACTGCCCAGAGTGTGCTGTAAAGCAGTATGGGGCAGTATATAAATATTAAGTGCTGTTTCGGTTGCTATTCCTATTGCAACACCATAGAGGATAGACTCAGCTTGTGATGAGAGCTTGGATATGTTTATTGAATTGAATGTGATAGATATGCTTTAATCAGAAGGGCAAAGCATATTGACATGAAGAATTATTTCAGTTTAACTTCTTAGTTAGAGACAAATTAAAGGATGATGGGCAGAACCTGCCTAATCATTAATTATTTTGCATGAACATTATACATACAAATACAAATTCTGAGGTACTAGATGGAAAATTCAGAGAAATAGTTAAAAGCTCTCTCTCTCTTTCATATTTTAGAGGTGAAATAGTTGCAAATATCACAGATAACTTTTTTAGATAAATACTACATTGATTTTTTGGGAAGGAGTGCTACAGACATTTCAAAAATCATCCAGAGAACAGCATCAGACATCCACCTGAGTCTGAAAAAAGTTGAAGCTCTTTTAACAGTCATATTATGTCAATTCCATAAACCAACCATATTTTTTTTTCTTTCAAGTTCATACAGAGGCTTGTAAAATGTCAAATTGTTTCAATGAATAGCAGGGGGAAAAACCTATGCTTGTATAAAATCTAAAACATTTCTTTCAAATAATTTTCAAAATAGGCATATCCTAATTGATAAATTGTGATCTGAAATATCAACAGTTACTTTATTTCTATCAAGCCAATAGCACCCTCTGGGGAATAGAAATTGCTGGAAACAAATAATTTTTGAATAATCTAGATAAAACCACATTAAACTCATATAAACAAATAATTCACTACTTTTGGACAAGCCATTTTTGTTTACATATTAACTGTAATCTAAATAACAACAACAACAACA